>WBMZ01001565.1:0-14850 GCA_013400975.1 Atrichornis clamosus
TTACACCTGAGCCTTATCAGGAGGGAAGACATTGGCCTGATAAAAAGCATTTTCCCACCTCACGGGATCTGTCTCTTATCAGCCTTTTCTCTTCTCGGGCTCAAAAACCAGTAAGTTATTAACCAAAGTTGGTTTGTCATGGTCATCCTCTAGTGGTTGGTGTGCACCCCCTCTGCACCTGGGCTGTTCTTATGCACATCAGAGGTTTCAGCACCACACGAACCCAAAAACTCCTTCCCCCCTGCAGCTGGGGGAGTGCAAACCTGGCCTCAGCAAAGCACCTGCTGCTTTTGCAAATGGACTGTTTGAGTCATTACCCTTAACATGTCAGTCTCTCACAGACGCTGAGGTGATTGGTGATCCCTGGCACACATCCAGCCCTGATGGTGTCCCCAGGTCTGGGGGCCAGCTCACACCATGGACCACTCCTGTCTCAGTGCTGGAGGTCTTGAAGGGAATCATCTACCAGTAGGGTTGTCAGGTGCTTTTTAATAAACACTTGAGCATGTCCTGGGCCAGCAGAGAAAGGATGTGAGTAGTCTGTGGCAAGGTCAGGCTTTCCTCGACAGAGGCTTAGATTTCACTCTCCCAGGTGGGAGTCCTGGAGAATGGGGGAGGGCAACCAGACCTGCTGAAGAACGTGGCCATGAACACGGGGCAGGAAGCAGGAGTCACAGCAGGGATGTTGAAGACTCATGTTAGGTAGTGATTGGGTGGTGCCACCCTCTGCGCCAGCACCTCTGCTGGGACACCCTTGCCATGGTCCCCAGGACACGCAGCCGTGGCATTTGCTATCCCAGGGATGTGCTGATGCACCCTGGCTGTTCAGTGCTCCCCAGCTCTGGGCTGATGTGTGATCTCAGGCCAGTCGTGGAGCTGAGAGATTGTTAATGCCAGGAGAGACCATGCTCATCTTAGCCTGACCTTTCTCTTTTAAATCCCGGTGGTAGAGGAGTTACTCAGATTAGGGACAAAACTGGTAGAATGCAGCAAATGCTTCTGAAAGGTTTCATTATCAACAGAAATTTCAGGTTATTGAAGCAATTTCCTGAGTCTTTTAACCTAACTCTAAACCCAGCAGTTTTTATCCTGAGGGGCAGGGAAACGTTTGGAAACCTATTAGACTCTCTACTGTTAGCTGTTCCTATGGGAAAATGGAAGTTGGCTATAGCAGCAAATGAACAATAGTAATACCCAGCAAGTCACTCCTTGCCATTTTTACTACATAACAGTACAGATCACACGAGTATTGTGTCTGACCATGTGGAGCTCAGGGGCTGCACTCTGGCATTCCCTCAGCCCCTGTAATGAGAAATATCTCAACATTCCGAAATACATCAATTAAATACCAATCCTCCCTATATGACATGGGGGAAATGTCAAATAATCACTTGAGATACAAAAGCTCCAGAGTAGTAGTCCCTTTAAGATAAAAATATCTATTTTTTAAAAAACAGGTTGAGGTTTCAGGTTCCCTTGATGCTTCTGCTCCTATTTGCTGAATTTATTTTGCTGAGGTGTCAGAAAGGCAGTAGCCAAGTATCAGTGTGGCAGCTCGTGTTCATGTGTGTTGGGCTGGAGAGGGCAAGAAGGTCCTGCTGTCCACAGCCCAGCCCAGCATCACATGGCCACATCTGCCCTGTGGACAACACGAGCAGCTGCTTATCACTGATGGGTGGAACAAAATGTGTCTGAAACGTCTGAGGAGGATGTGTCAGGAACTATGTTTTAACATATATCGTCCCTGGCTTTTGGTTCAAATTTAAAAGTAAATTATAATTTTAGAACAAAAGTGATACTCCAAATGAAAACCTACTTTTAATGTTTCTGGTTGGTGCTTTCTGCTATGGCTTTGCCCAGGTGGTTTTTTCTCTGCGATTCTGCCTTTGTGCAGTGATGTGAAACTCAGATGTTTTCTGAAACCTTCAGATTTCACTACAAACAGATCCACCACTCCAACACTTCCACAGCTCTCCCAGGGTTACCATTTATGAAGCAATTTTTAAAGACTGCCTGTAAAAATGTACTTTTGCCACAAGGCCAGCACACAGCAGAGAGGGACAGACCTCTGCTCACCCACAGGAGATGGACCCTCATGGCTTGAAAGGAACCGAGTTCCACCTGGCACAAGCCACTGTCTCTGCATCTTCCCTCACGTACCCGCTGCTGGTGCCTGCTTTGGCTGGCTTGTCTGTTATCAAATGACCCCAAGCACATGTGCAGAAATAGGGCCAAAATAATGCTCCTGGCACACCTCCAGCAGATGGATCCCAGCCTGGAATAACCTCCCGACAGCTGGCTGCCTCCTCCTCTTACAGCTGCAGGAGACCCAGCCTGACTTTTGGGAGAAAGGCTCCTGGGGCAGGATCCCTTTCACCTAAGTTTAGATGGTCCCAGCCTGCAGTGAGGGAGCTGGCCACAGCCCCTTTGGGAGGAAAGCAGGCACTTCCAGAGGGCACCTCACGCCAGGTTAGAGGAGGGCTATGTGAAGCAGCCTGGAAACACCAGTTGCTTCATTGCCTGCAAAGGGTTCTCAGCTGCCAGCTCTGGGATGGGATACAGCATCCCGGAGGTTTGGTTCCTTTGCCTAATCGCAGATGCCCAATATCTGCTTGGCCTGCAGCTGCTGGCCCCCAAAAGGCTTGTCCCCAGCTCCAGGTCGATCACGTGCCAGGTGCCACAGCCCTTTCAGAGGGGGACACTGGAGGCTGAGGATGTGCAGGTCTTGCTCAGCCTCCTCCTGCACTGGGTTCTGGAGGAGAGGTGTGACCACTGACCGACTGCAGATGGGCACTGCCAGGGGACACCACTTTCATGGCAAAATCTTGCAGAACTGCCCACAATATTTCAGTGCCATAAGTTTATACATTAAGGGTTTTTCTTTTCTTCTTTTCTTTTTTTTTTCTTTTATCATGCAGATACATTTGGAAGATGTAGGCTTTATCTGTCTGCTTCTAATTAATAAACCAATAGGCACAACTCTGACATGCAAGTGATTCCTATGCTGAGTTCTAAGCCCTTTTTCAAGACATGAGGCCATAAAACCTTCTCACCCACACAGTCATAAGTAAAAATATAAGAAGTAGAAGAACTTTCTACAACTCTCACATACGAAGACCGATGAACTGTTTGAGTTGAAGCATTCTTAATATCTCAATTCTTAATATCTCAACTGGAGCCAAATAAAGGAGCACGTGAAATGTTATCCTGAACGATTAAAACCTGGCAAAGCTTAAGGAACTGAAACCAGGAAAGAAAAACATAAAGGAAATGACTATACATATTTATCTGCAGCAGGAAGAATTTACCACTTAATACTAATAATGATCATCTTCATATTAGTTTAGCCAGGTGCCAAATGAGATTATTGTCTCATTTGCAACATGTAATCAATAGGGAAATAATAGCAGGAAGTCTCCAATGGTTAGAAACAATGATCAGATCCCAGCAAACTGTGCTTTTCTTCATACTCCAAGATCCCACTTCCCACCCTGCCCGTCCCACACTCGTAACAAGGTGCGGCGATGGCACAAAGGCCCGTGGCCATCGGTGACCTCAAAGCGTCTGGGTTCGGTCCCTGACCTTGCTTTCCCTTTTAGGGCAGCGCACAGTCACGCCGCCACGCAGAGCCTCGTTGGTCGGCATTCCCTGACGCCGTAAGCATTCCATTCCCAGGCAGCGGGGCTGCCGGCGGTGCGCGGCTTTCAGGCTGCGCCGAGGGAGCGCTGCGCGGCGGCTGATGCCATTTCCGTGGCAGGCACGGCTGCGCCCTGCCCGGGCTGGAGGGGCAGCTGCCCTTCCCTGCGTTGTTCAAAGAGCAGCGCCGTTCCGGGACACTGCAGAACCGCAGGAAAAGGGGCCTGTCCCATGTCCATATCCAGTACCCACTCTTTTAGGAAAACACAAAGTCTGTAGTCCTAGTGGTTCATCCCGGGGAAAGCCACACAGGCGGCTTCCTAGTGTCTGTGCCTCCAAGGCTTCTGCGGGTGTTGCTGTGACAAGCTGACAAGTTTCTCTAAAAAGTTCTGTCTTGCGGGGTTCTGACACCAACCCAGGAAAAGCTGTATTCACCCCGATTCTGAGCACCCTGTGGTGACTGAACAGTGACTGGTTCAGGGACTGGAGACTGACGGGGCAGAGAAAGGTGGTATTTGAAAGAATTTCCAGTTTGGGCCTGTTTTGCTGACATAATAAAGAAAACACTTAGGCTTTTCCTCTTTTATTTTTAAAGGTCCGTCATTTCCTTCTAATATTTTATTGGGAAAAAATAGGAGGAAATCCAGATTCTCACACCCTTAGTGTTGGGAAAACTCATTAGCAAACCTAACAAACAGTTTTTCTCACAAATATTGTTCCACACTTTAAAATGAAAAAGGAATTCAGCTGGAAAAGAAATTAAAACTTGTAATACCAAATCATCTCCTTTCATCCTTTCATCCTTTCATACTCCTTTCATCTGTCACAGTGTGACCAGTTCATTGTCTGTCCAGCAAACAAAGCCTATTCCCGAATTCCTAACAAAACAGAGAAAAGTTAGGTAAAATTTTTTCAGAGGGAGAATACTTCAGATCATCCTTATGCACATGACAAAAATGCAAAAACAAATCAGAAAATCCCTTACCCCACAAGATTGCTTGGTTTATATTTTTAGTTTAGCCTTGAGTTCATGGCCAAGATATGAAACCAGACAAATCTTTTGCTGGCTCTGCTTAAAATGTCCTTCCTTAACTGTGGGAAGATTAATGAGCCTCTCTGATTTTCCATGTTCTCATGTGTACTATATACATACATTCTATCAGACAGAGAGGGACACAGAGCCTATAAATGACTCCAAAGTCTTAAATCCCAGTCGCTACTGTAGTGTCAAAAATAACTGAGTGTTGTTTTCATGAAATGGCTGTTAACTAAAATAGCCACAGGAAAGGGAAAGGGGGGCAGCAGGTCTCCGACAGGCGCGCCCAGGTGAACACCCCAGCCCCAGGGCAGGGACACGGCGCTGTCACCCTCACCCTGCACCTTCTGAAGTGTCCCTACCAAGCAGCACAGTATCCACAGCAGGACAAGACACCAGACAGCAGTGATACCTGCCATCTCCTGGGATCTCTTACTGGATTCTAATGCTGCCCTGTATAACTCCCTGTGTGGATCTCTGCTAGAATTACATGGAATTA
This sequence comes from Atrichornis clamosus, assembly GCA_013400975.1. Lineage (NCBI taxonomy): Eukaryota > Metazoa > Chordata > Aves > Passeriformes > Menuridae > Atrichornis > Atrichornis clamosus. The sequence continues at coordinate 5,172 of WBMZ01001565.1, forward strand.
ATTATTCAAACGTGGCTCTAGGGAAACTTTTTTTTTCCTCTAAATCCCCACATTTTTATTTCTCCTCTTATCCTATGGCTGAACAAAAGAAACCCTGTGTTCTTCTTTTACAAACCTGGTAAATCTGCAGGTCAAGTGGAAAAAAGATAAAGGAAAATAAAAAAAGAAACAGCAACAGAAATGGAAAGAAAAGCTGTGGTAAATGAAGACATTACAGATTTCACCTGCAGTAATTAAGGGATGAGCCACTGCAGGTCAGTACCTTGCAGGGGAGGGCAGTCATTCCTTCTAATTACTGCATTAAATGGAAATGGGTCAGCTCATGGCTACTCTACAAAATCCAGTCCTCATGGACAGACCTGCAAATATGGGAAAACGAGGTGGTACATCAGCAAGTGCAAGACTATTCAGAACAGCCTTTGCTTGTGAGCCTTAGCTGAAAGCACAGCTCTAGGCAGAGCACACCAACCCCCTGCCTCCCCATCCAGCCTGGTTGTGTGGTGCCAGCTTGCAAACGGGAGAAAGCAACAGCATCTCACAGTGACCCCCAGTGACCAGTTTTAAAGCCAGGCTTGGGACTGAGACTCCTGTCTTGTTGCTTGAAGAAATGTTGATTTCTTCTAAGTTTTTCCCTGGTGCACTGCCTACTCACCCAGGAGGGCAGAAATGCAGGCCTCTTACCCTTCTCAGCCCCTGGGACTTTCAAACCTCCACTTCCCATTTCTCCAGCAAACAATCAAGGCAGTGCCAAAATCATGCATTACCTTCCCAGCTAAAGCTGAAAAGAAACAGTATTCCTCAAAGAAGAAACAGGGATTTTATAGCAAGTAGGACATCCACTCGGGATCAGGAGATGTGGGAGTTTGTTTTCTCTCCTGTCATCCCCACACAATTACAAATTTTTCCTTTAGTTGAACCAATGCTTGCTTAATGTAAAACTCACAGGAAAGCAGAGACATGAGCAGAGACCAAAACTGTCATAGAAGGGGACCTGGCTGGGTGTTGTGAAACCCACTCCCGCACCTGCAGACCAGGGAACAGCTGAACCTCCCTATGATTTTGTCCCTTCCTCCCTTTGCTCCCTCTGTACAAACCCTTACTGCAAAGTGGAAGGAAACTGGCTGAGGTCAACCGGATTTGGGGCTCAATTTACCACCAAATATGAGTTGATGACCCCAGCAAGTTCAGCAGCACAACGGGAGAGGATGTGGTGAGCACCCACTGCCCACGTGCACGCACCTGGGGGAGGTTATTTCTACTTCCAGGTGGGACCTCTGGACACAAGTGTCTGGTTTGCTGCCATGGCAGCCGCGATGGGAACCAGAGTACAGGAAGCTGAGCCAACCTGCTGTGCTATGAAAATGCTTTCCATTGATGGAGACAGCCTCAGATTTTTTTTATCATGAAATAGATTAATTTTCCACATCATTCCAAGTAAATTCGTTTTGCTTTTGGTTTTTTCTTTCAGGTAGGCATTGTGGCTATAATTAGACAGCAGTTCTGGACACAAAAAATTCCTTTTAGAGACTGCACATAAGATTAAATATGTAAGTTAGGAAAGGTCAAGACAGGGGAAGGCATAAGCAGGAAGACAAATCATAGTAGCCTGTAGATTTGATTGCTTAAGATGGGAGGAAAGCACTAGGTAGATTTGATTTTCAGCATACAAGGTAAAGAAATGCTTGTTTTTATTCACAGTATGAGCTTGTTAACATACCCAGACATTACCAAATGGACTATTTCTACAAGCTCTTCTGAGGTAAAATCAGTGTCCTTTAATCATTATTGCCAACAAAATAATCTGAGAAGTTTATGATCATTAGAAAAAATCTCTGGGTGAACTTAAAAAGCGGATAGATTAGTAGAGAAGTAAGAAAAGTACTTAGAAAATATCCCAGTATCTTGTAATTTTGTTTTGTTTGCTTTTATGTTCATTTGAAAAACCATGGAGCTCCTCTCACCAAAGAACCATTAAATGAATTGCTGATTTCAGCCCTACAGCTGTAATATTTCAGGGGAATTGAAAGGCTCTGGAGCTGTGTGTATAATCAGGCAGATGCCTTCTTTCATTCTGTCCTGTCTCTCCCATTTCTCAGTGGTTCTCTCCAGGCTGGTCAGGCTTGACAGTGGTGTCACATCCTATTCCTTTTCCTCCTCTCTCCAGCATCAGCATGACCAGGCTTCTACTGATCCACTCGAGATTTTGACAGCTTAGATTGACTGCATGACCCCCCCAGCAGTCACAGGAAGCAACCTTTAGATGACATCAATAGCACAGAAACATTGCCTTTGGCAGAAAATAGCAAGATCTCATTCTGAGACTATTTAATGAGTTCAAGAAGGGACTGGCTTGCATTTCTTTTACCAAAACCTGACAAAATGATGGGTTTTCGTAAATCCTTATGATGTGGCTGCATGACTGAAACTCCGCAAGGAAGATGCCACACTGACCACAATGCTTCCCCATGGCTTAAACAGCTCCACACCTCCAAGTGTGATCCTGCGACTCCTTGGTGCTTTGTAACAAAGCCAATACACCTGAGGGTAACAAACCATGGTGGCTGTTAACCCAGCAAGGCTAGCGGGCTTTTAGGTCTCTTTGTGTTTGGTGGTGAGTCCAAACTGAAGTTCCTGAGCACCTCACTGAAAAAGATCATAACATCAGATGGTGAGTTTAGGGGGTATTCCACTGCAACTTGTTGGGTGTTGTGATGATGCCCATTTGTCGCCTTGTTACCCTTGGTAAACCTCCTACCTTTGACATCCTAAACAAACTGTAGCATCTACTAACCTTACCATCCAGGGTGGGACCACAGAGTCACAGAAAGGCTTGGGCTGGAGGGGACCTTAGAGATCACTTAGTTCCAACTTCCCAGCCATGGGCAGGGACACCTTCCACTCAACCAGGTTGTTTAGAGCCCCATCCAATCTGGCCTTGTACATTTCCAGGGATGGAGCATCCACAACTTCTCTGGGCAACTTGTTCCAGTATTTGAGCACCCTCACAGTAAAGATTTTCTCCCTAATATCTAATCTAACCATGCCCTCCTTCAGTTTGAAGCCAGTTCCCCTTGTCCTATCACTACAGTTCCTGAAGAGTCCCTCTCTGACTTCCCTGTAGGCCCTTTCGGATACTGGAAAGTGCTATGAGGTCTCAACGAAACCTTCTCTTCTCCAGGCTGAACAGCCCCAACTCTCTCAGCCTGTCTTCATAGAGGAGGTGCTCCAGTCCCCTCATCAACTTCATGACCTCCTCTGGACTTGCTCCAGCAGTTCCATGTCCTTCTTATGTTGGGGGCACCAAAACTGTGCGTCGTGTTCCAAGTGAGGAGGAGCTGGATCTGGAGGAGTGTTCAAGAATGGTTGAAATCTGGCATCATCAGGACTTTTACTGCTCACTACATGTCAGAAGTGGCTTTTGAAAAAGTATGTATGGCAAATCAAACTTTCTGCTGACTTCAGGAATCTCTCCTAAGTAAATAGGAGTAACTGCTTTGTTGTAAGGCCAGTGGATGGATCTTATGGAAGGTGCCAGGAAGCAGGACGATACGGAACTGAGGATGTTCTGTTCTTTCAGTGACCAAAACCTCCCAGACTCATTCTGTCTGAGTTTTGGGTTAACCCAGAACAGTATTCCTCCCAACAGCCAAAAGCAAATCACTATAGGGAAATATGACAATACTTGTTTGTTGAGTATTCTCCTTGTTTCCAACAACTTGTAGCTCAAGGACTTTCCAAGCTCTAAGTGGCATAACCCTCAACTGATTTCTCTTCCATGAATCTAAGCAGTGTCTTCTTGACCCCTTATAAATTTTAAGCATCCATAATATCTTCATATGAATAAAACTTAATCCCTAAATATCTAGAACTAATCAATCCTTTAAGCAGCTTCATTGACTTCTGAACTCTCACAATAGCACTTAATTTGACAATTAATTTAATTTACCACCTTTCACTGCTCATTTTTTTTACTCAAAGCAGTGCACATGATTTTCCCATCATTTGAATTCTTCATTAGGTTCAATGCATGACATGAAACACCAGTGTGCAGGAGGCTATAAAGAAAGATCAGTGCTTTGGTGAGGGCCGAAAAAAATTGGATCAGGAGGGTTTAAACATGAACCAAGGAGGGAATGGACACAATACAGAAAGAAAGTGAGTGACTTAATTCAGTCCTGTTGTTGATATTGACATGAAAAGTAAGAATATAGATATAAGAAGTAAGAACATAGATAAAACCTCACAGCAAAAGCCTTCTCTCTTCTTGACTTACAGGAGTTTAAACTGTCACAAATGCGTGAGCATAACAATTGAGATGAAATGTGGTTGATGCATACACACAAAAAGATTCAAGAATCCTCAGTGAATTAGTGACAGTCACATTTTTAAGTGAAATATCAGTGCTTTCTGGTACTCAGTATTAAATCTAACCTCAGGGATTGCTCATTTACAGTAGGTAATGCCTTAGTGCCCCATGAGCATGCTGGATTTTCATGACCTTAAATCAGAGGTTGATTTGTGCATTCTGCTGTAGCAAGCTCAGCTTCTTTGCAGAAGCTAACATCTGGGCAAAAATTAGCAGAAGTATCAGTTTCAATTAAAGTATTTTGTTAGACTCAACCCAAATCGTCACTGACAGAACTAGGCCTTAAGTGCCACGTGGGAATTAGCTTTTCCAAAAATTCGGCAACTGAACAGACCTGAGCAGATGACTCACAAGTCACCTGTGAAATACTCAGCTTGGTGAAATAACTTGTTTAACTGTGACCCAAATAATGAAGTATACAGTGTTATTTGTCAATTAGTGCTGTACCACATAGCAAGCAGAACGGTATGCAAAAGAAGAAGCTGCTTGTAAAGCAACAGAGATACTTAATATGAGTTCCAATCACTGGAATGACGGGAATCACTGGAATGGATGGGGGGGCATCTTTTTTAAGGGTTTCAATATAACTCTTGCTTTCCACATCTTCTGATGAACCCTATTACTAATGTTGGAAGGTGATGACTGTCAGCCAAGAACTACATTAGAGTCCATAATTGAATTTCAAGAGTTGTCAAGAGCAGGCTAATCAAATAGCTGCTGCTAGAAGTGATATATGAAAGAAAGAAAAAAAAAAAAAAAAAAAAAAAAAAGTTTTTTTTTTGAAGGATGAAAANAGTCTAGCAGGATGCAAAGTATGTTATATAGTTTCCCTATGTCATTTCAAATAGTATGTTCAATTTTTCTGGGCTACATTTGTCTGACATTCTTCTCTTGTATAATAATGACTCATTATATATAATTTATTCAAGGACTGTAACTCACCTCTTAGTGCCCAAAAATATGACTGCAGCTAGACATTTGCATTGTAAAACAAATGCATAACACCAGGGTTTATGAAGGATCCTTTTACATTAGTTCCTTGACAGGAATGGTAGATTTTTTTCTGAAGTAAAACACTGATCTCAAAATAATCCTAAAAATCTAACATGGGAAAAAATTAACAGCTCTTCTTTCCCTGTGCTTGGGTAACTTGACAATTTTAGGGAGAGCTGGGAGAAAAATATTCCTTGGCCATTCAAGGAGGGAGAAGATCTGCACTTGGTCTACTGTTCCTTAAATCCGTGGCCTGCAGTTTGGAAGTTCTAGCAGTGTTCATGTGATGGGCTTTAGGCCAAAAATACAGAAATGCAAGCAGTGTCCCCAAACAGTGCTGAACAAAATGGAGATGATGCTTCCTGAGCCCTCAGTTAAATATAAAGTGGTTGTTCATGACAGCAGGGAGTGCAACAGGAAGGCTGCCCTGAATTAATTTCTCCTGCCTGTTATTCCCTGCCTGCTCACTGGCAAGGTATTTATTTTCTCCTCACTGCTTTTATTCCCCTTCTGCAGGATGGGATGAACAAGATTCCTGACTGCACCAGGACACTGTGGGAACACACAGGATCAGGTACTACCTTTGCCCATATGTAGTTCTACCTTCAGCTGCTCTCACAGGAAATACGAGCGCAGCTACGTTTTTGGTTTCATACTTACTGACACTTTAACACCACAGAACACTGCTCATGGGTTAAATGGAATCCATCCTTTGCTTCTACTGTACAAGCCAGAGAACAAGCACAACAACAACACCTGCAGGTTAGCAAAATATTTTATCATAGTAAAACATACTGTACACAGATGGGAACCAATGGTTATATTTTATCTGTCCCATCAAACCAAAATACCTTTATAATATTTTCTATTGGCTTAAAAAGGAAATACTAATAGAAATAATTTCATTATTAAAATATATAATGCTTCCTATTAATTTTATTCTATATTAGAAAGGCAAATATTGGGATAGTGATATGGCTTAAATATATTAAAGTTTTCACTCTGGGGAGCTTGTCTTCACCTCTGGCTAGACCACACATGGAATGAGTTCAGGAATCCCTTTCTACATGACAGCAGGTATCAACACATTAGGTGTAAATACAGTATGATCAACCAGAGTGCCTGAGCCAAGCAAGAAGGAAAGTCTTGCATGCCTATTCTATTATGTTTTTCTTTTCCTGTATATTAAAATTTCTCCAGTATATTTTCTTCCTATTTTTTTTTTACTCCAAGTAATGCCAAGTTTCTCCTCCCTTTTTTCAACCATTGCATGGTAAAGAAGAGACTGCTGTCTTATCACAGAAACTCAGCTTAGTGGAATTAATCATCATGGCTGGTTCTTAAAGTTCTGGGAGAAGTGAAGGAATAGGAGAGAAAGAGTGGCTCCAGAAAGCAATTCAGAGTTCTTCCATTAACACACCTGCACTGAATTACCTCCTGCAGAAATCTTTATCTCTCCACTAACTACAGTGGAAGCCCAGGAAGACTTGCTGAAAAAAATTAGCCCTTGTGAATCTGGAATTCACAGGAGTCCTACAGCATCCAAACCTCCTATGCACTGCAGGCTCCATCTATGTCTGGAGAGTGTTCTTAGCCACCTTCAGTCATTTGCTTTTCTCCCCAGGAGTTAAGAGATGCATAGTGTGGTCTCTGCAGGCCTCAAGTTCTCTTACAAGTTGGTATTTGTGCAACAACTAAGGCAGCAGATTGTCAGGGTTAGCTGGCATTTCAGTGTCCCACTGAAATACAGAGGAACTGTTACCTATATTCAACAGTTCCTGTTACAAATTACCAAAATACCAGTCAGGGAGGAAAAGGCTGCTACAAAAATGCACTAGAAAGTGGCCTTTCCAGTAAGCTGAAATACACTATCTAAAAATGACAGGAACAGCATCCTCTCCTGCCTCAGACCATTTGTTGGACATTATTCACAGTTGCCACGTGTACATCCTTACCATTTTCAATCCACTGGCCAAAACTGCACAATGTTGATACTAAAACAGCAGTGGACAATCTGCAGTGCTACATCCTTGTCCACATTCCCTGTAAAACCCTGAAAATCTAAGGCAACATTTTGCCACGTTTTGAACTGTTTTGAAACCCTCATGCCAAGGTTCTGCTCCTCAAACTTGCTGCTCTCTCTATCCTGGTACACAAATGAGCACTGTGACAGTAAAAACACCTGGTCAATTCTTGCTTCTGTCACTTGAGCTCACGGGGAGTTGGGGCAAAGAAGGCATCATCACATTTTAAAAATACATATGTTCAAAAAAGACTGGTATCCTGGTTGTTGATAGATTCATTTTCCTGGATATACTGGAGAATGTCCACTTCATTCATTGTCTGAATCCTGTTTTCCTTCTGCTTTTCTAGTGAAGATGAATTAGTGCTCCTGGGGGCAACTGCTGGCTTCTGAGGCAGTGGTGGTTTTGGTGGAACCTTAGGTTTTGGTTTGGAGGTAACTTTCAAGAGTTTCTCAAAATCGTCTTCAACCCTGGAATGAAAAGAAAACATCAGTAACATCTTGGGAATTTCTGAACTGCTTTTTGTTTTGCAAGAAAATGTAATCTTTCAAAATAAAACTTTATGCAGTAAAGGATCTACTCTAATGAATTTCTCTTTCCATAGAGGTTTCTGTAAGAACTATCTTTTTATAATGTGGCTTTTCAGTTCACTGTACAAATTAATTAATTTTACAGCATGTTTTCAAATGTCTAAATTAAAGGCAATTTGCAATTATTAAAGAAAAGGAACTTTAGTTTTGGAAACAAATGTTTTTGATTTGTGACAGGATGATTTGTTTCACCATAAATTTTCATGGGAAAGTAAAATTTTTCACATTTAGTTCTGCTTTCTCTTCATCCCCATCACCCAAAACTGAGATTGGGCATCCCCATGCTCAATCATGAGAAACTGGAAACGCTAATGGATTTAAAAATACTGTGTTCACATTTGCTTCTGGGAAACTGAAGAAGTTTTGGAATCTGGGACCATATACAACAACTCTGTTTGGTGGTAATTTCCCTCTGATTCCTAATGAGATAACCCAGAACACCTCAAACAGTTCAGGGTATTTTTGACCTGCATTGTTTGACCTTATCAGATATGTAGCAGGCTGTGTGTGCCCAACTCTGTTTCCACATGACCTGTTAAAAAATTTAAGAGAGCCCTTATAATAAGATTGTCCTGTGACTCCAGGAGCTGTCTGCCTTTGGAAAGTCAGTACGAGGAGGAAAGAAAAAGAAGGATGCTCTCCAGTGGCTCCACTCAGGATAACCTACAGGAGTCTAAGGAAGATGCCTTTCAAGTTTCTCCTTCTACATGCCCCACAGGTAGGCAGTCCCTGGAGTATGAATGAGTCATTCCATGTCTGGTATTTTTTGGTTCTTCCACTCATTTGTCTTTTGCAGTTAGAATAATGGGATCACAGAATACCCTGAGCTGCAAGGGACCCATCAGGATCATTGAGTCCAACTCTGGCCCTGCCCAGGACTATCCCCAAGAGTCACACCAGGTGCCTGAGAGCATTGTCCAAACACTTCCTGAACTCTGTCAGGCTTAGTGCTGTGACCACTGCCCTGGGGAGCCTGTTCCAGTGACCAACCACCCTCTGGGGGAAGAATCTTCTTCTAATATCCAGTTCATAACTCATTGCCAGGCAATGAGGCATCTTAGGGCTTACCCAGGCTCCTGTGAAACCACTGGGATAATTTCAGTTGCCTAAATGGGACAGTGATTCTTCCCTTTCTTTGTTCACCAGTGGCCTTAGAAGAGAGACTGTAGATGCCTCTACCACATGGCAGAACAACTGGTGGGGCTTTCTGCAGACAGTTAAAGTAAAGCTGAGCGTTTCCCTCATTTGGGAAGCAACTGATGAGGGCAAGTGACCAGGACCATGATGAACATGATCAACAGAAGAACCAACCTCTCTGAGACATTTTATTCCTCCCATCCCCAGAAAATATTGTTTGAATGTTAAAACCATAGGTACTTCAAGAGCTCCAGCCCCTTCAGATAAGGATCCCACTATTACTAACATAAACGTCGTGATTTTAAGGGTTTCTTTTTTGTGTTCACCCTCATTAAAAGCTGTGAAGAACTTAGGACTGTAATGCCCAGGCTGAGCCAAACTACACTCACCATGAACCAGCCACAAAGTCAATAAGGATTAGCCTAAAATTTCTGGTGTACAGACAGTAAGAACACTTTAAGGTAAAACCATTCCGCAAGTCAGATCTTTTTGTGACTCCCAGAGGGAATCTAAAAAGAATCAGTTTTGACCAAGCCTACTGTTGTAGTTTTGCTAGAGCTGGTTTTTGG
>WBMZ01001566.1:0-77050 GCA_013400975.1 Atrichornis clamosus
CAGCGCGGAGCCCCGGCCCGGCCCCCGCCCGCCCCTCGGCACCGGGGAGGCGGAGCCGGGCGGGCGATCGCGGCCCGGCCGCTTCCTGGTCACCGGAGCAGGAGGCGGCAGGAGGCGAGCGGAGCCCGCGGAGGCGGCTTCGGGGGTCCGGCGGCTGCGGGTCCGGCTGCCGCCATGGCCTCGCTCTTCAAGAAGAAGACCGTGGACGGTGAGTGGGCGTCCGGGGAGGCCCCGCCGCCCCTCCGGCAGCGGCCGCCCCCAGTCCCTGCACGATCGCGGGCGCGGGGCTGGTCCCGGCCGGGGCTCGGGGGCAGCGGCAGCCCGGCGGGGGTCGCGGCCTCGGGCCCCACGTCCCGGCGGAGCGGCGGCTCGCAGGGAGAGGAGGAGGAGGAGCAGGAGGCCCCGGGCCGCCTGCGGTGACTCACCGGCGGCGCTCGGGGAGAGTCGCGGCCCAGCCCTGCCCTGGCACAGCCAGGCGGGGTTTCTCGGGTCACCGGGAGCGGTGGGAGCCGGGCCCGGCGATCCCGGGCTGTGGGAGAGGGAGGACGAGGAAGAGCATTCTCTTGCTGGCGGCGAGGGAAACAAAACAGGCCCGCGAGGAGGAGCCGGGATGCGAGCGGTGCCGCTGTGCGGGATCCACGTCCGGGCGCCGAGAGTGCGGGAGCTGCCACCGCCCGGCCCTGGGTGCGCGGGTGTGAAAACAACTTGGTCTTGTTTCTTTGCAGCCAGTCTGTCAGCAAAACGCTTAAGCTTAACCAGAAATAACGATCTCCAAAGTAAAGCCCAAAAAGATGCCTTACGTGCCAGCAGGCTGTTGGGCGACGGTCAGCTCTCCACACTGGTGTGCCCCAGGTGGCCCAGGGTTGGCGAGTCCCAGGTCTGGCTCTCTGTCGTGTTGGGTGCCCTGTGTCAAAGCTGGTGGGTCGGCGTTTGAAAAGTGCTCGCAAAAAGTGACGCTGTTCATCAACCAATTGTGTGTCACCAAAGGAGAACACGTAGGGTTCCCACTTGTCTCTTCCCATTTTTGGTGCGGCACCTGAGAAGGGAGGAAGGGGAGTTGGCGCTAAACTTCCATGACCAAGGCTGATTGTAGGAGCCGGGTCAAGCCCTGCTGGATGTCTCTTGTCCAACCTGTTTTAAGGAATGGAGGTGCTTCCTCCTTGCCTTGGTGTGTGTGACGGCAGCGTGACACACAGGAATGGCTGTTGGCAAAAGGCTCTCTCACAGTAACCTGTCGTATTCTGTCTGCTCAACTAGGAATTTGCTTCAGTTATCAGAGAGAAACAACCAAATTCTCATCTTGGCCTTCACTTCTAAAAACGAATGAATGGATCTGTAACTGCAGATAATTGTCAGTTTATTGCTATCCTTAGTTTGATCCACCATGGGAGATTAGAAACCACTGAAATAAGCAGCATGCTCACCCTTATTTTCTCCTGACTTAAGTACTGTTCTTGTTTCTTACCGCCTTGAAGTTCCTCCCTCTCAAGCTTTCTGCGCTGTTTTTTTTTTAATAGTGTAGTTATAAAAGCCAGTGTCATATGTAGCTATTAAGCTTTTTCTTTCATTCTCACAAGTGCAGATGTGCAAGTAATATACATTTATCTAACTTCAAAATTACTTGCCTGTGGCATTTTCAGAATGATTTCCACTGCTGTTTTGCCAATGTGAGGGACACAGTTATATTGTGTCATCTTTCAGTTCTTAGTTATTGTCCATTGGAAATCTGCATCTCCCAGGAATGCTTTTTGTGTAGTACTCACAGCAGTAGTAGCATTCTAAAAACAGCTGTCTTTTTCGCACTGGTTTTTTTTTTAAATATGCATTTATTTGTCCAAGAACTGGGCAAATCTTCAACAAGGTTGGAGGAGGGAGTGTATATTCTGTGTTTTAAATGCCACTGACGGCTTGGGGTGTTCTTCTGATTCAAACCTATTAGTCTTGAAATAATTTCAGCAATGGATGTTTTACAGTATTTGACTTTGGGAATGAAGAATGTGAATGCTTCTTTCTGTTTGTAGGAAAATTGCGCCAAGTCTTAAAAAATTAAAAGGGGGGCCTGTGGTTCTAGAATTTATCCTCCATGCCTTTATTTCTATGAGTAGCTCTGCCTGTATGTATTGGTTTTCAAACTTTATAAGATAGGCAATGCAATGCCGTGCCACAATGTTCACTCTGTGGATTAGAAAAAAGAGCTCTAAACAAAGTTTAAGTGACAGTCTGTTCCTTTCAAGCTCTCGCCCATAGTGTGGACATAGGAGTAGATCAATCTCTCCTAGACACACAAACTTCTTTCCTCTATAAAGGTCAGAGGATACTGAGTCAGATGCAGACCTACAAGCTCTGCCTTTGCCCAGGTGACTCACACCCAAGCATGTGTTGTAAATTGTGAGAGAAGGTAGTTGCAACTAGCATGATCGACTCCTGTACTGTAAATAATACTTGCTTTAATAAGAGGCTGTTACCAGTAAGTAATTTTTTATAATACACTGGACAGAATTCCTGTGAAAGATAATAGGTTTCACCTGACAGACAGTGTTCAGGCTTTGCTGGCTACATCAGTTGTCAGGAGACAGAAATTTGTTACAAAGGCCTCCACTTTCCTATCTTACTATTTTTAAGCATCTACTAATTGGAAAGGTTCAAATACTGTTGCTTTATAGCCTGACGTGAAGTAGGGGCTGCACAGGATGTGGAAGAGAGGAATCTCCCTCAGAGCAGAATAAGGACAGAGAAGAGCAGGATCCGGGACCTGCACCTGGGAGGGTCTTCGCTATTTTAGTGGAGCTGGGAACTCCTCGCCTGCTCTGAGATCTCATACATCAGGTTTCTTCAGCTGCCCTACCTGTTGCAGTTAGGCCTGGCTGGTGGAAAAGCAGTGAGATGCCAGTGAACATGCTAGTGCTGAGTTAGTGTTGAACTTGCAGAAAAGTGCCCGTACAGATGTCTTACTGTGGCTATGGTACAAAGTAACGTCCTAGGTAAACCACTTGGTTTTCTTACAGGATATAGCCTACACTGCTGACACAATGATGTTCTATACACCCAGCTGTATTTCGCTAATATTTTATATATTTGAATTGCTGACACTTCAGTCTGAACAAAGGGAGGTGTCAAACATGCTGCATGTCTACAGGGTGCTTGGCAGATGTTTATGTATTATTGAAAATTTTGCCCAGCTATCAGTATTTTCTTTCCAGATATAATAAAGGAGCAAAATCGAGAGTTAAGAGGTACACAGAGAGCTATAAGCAGAGATAGAGCAGCACTTGAAAAACAGGAAAAACAACTGGTAAGTATGACAGCGAACTTTATTTTGCTCTTTAAAACAAAGGCATACATGCAATAGAAAAGAAAATTTGTAAAGTTTTAGCCATACAACTCAATGTATGATAATTGAATACTAAAAAAAGTTGTCTTCCCCTTTTCACTTCTCAATTATTAAAAGTGTGTTGGAAAAAAAAATACTATCTAGAAGTGATTCTCAGCCTTTGAGATAGGCAAATCCTCAAACAGTATGTTTAGGTAAAATAACCACACTGGTTTTTCCCTACAATTTTTGGCATTCTCTATCTTTCAGAAGGTCTTTTGTCTAAAAGGTTTGTAAATCAGTGATCTCGTAGTGGAAAACCTGAAAGAAGCGTAAGTGCTATCACATGTCGCCATGACTTTCTGGTGGGAGAGAGTACTTGAAAAACCATGGGATATCATGAATACCCATTAGGGTTGTTACTTTCATTCATATAGAACTTCCCTAAAATGAGCTAATAATAGCAGGACTGTTTGCCTAAATGAAGATCTATTTAAAACTTACTGTGTGTGAGCTTCTTTCAAGTGCTCAGTGGATGAATGCTGCACCTGTGTGGCACTGTAACTGGGAGATGGATGTGCCAGATGGTGGGGGTTGATGCATGCAGACATGCTCAGGCTGTGGGAAAAGCTGTGCGAATCCAGCCAGTTTCAGGAGCTGTTGAGGTGGTGGTTCATGACAGCAGGTTGCATGAATACCAGGAGATGGGAGTAATAAACTAAAAGAGATCAGAGAAATTGTTTCTGGAAGCTTTAAACATGTAAGATAGAGTAGGTTGCTCGCTATAAGGCATTTTTCCAGTATGAAATGCTCTGACTCTGGAAATAACCTTAATTTTCATTAATATTCAAGTTGACGTTTTGATTACTTACTACAGTAAATTGTTTCAGAAATGGTGGATTTCTCAGGAGAAGAAGAAAAGAGCAGTGAAATACGTCTTTGAAAAAGTTAAAGTTTGCTGCTGGAGTGAGAGGAGCGATTGCCAATAAATATTAATTTTCAGTGTCAGATCAGGTGAAGAAGAACTGAGGGCTCATCAGTCAACCTCAGAACATTTCCTTGTGTACTTTCACTAGAAAGGCCTTTTTCTTTCCCCCTNAGATGGGAGTAATAAACTAAAAGAGATCAGAGAAATTGTTTCTGGAAGCTTTAAACATGTAAGATAGAGTAGGTTGCTCGCTATAAGGCATTTTTCCAGTATGAAATGCTCTGACTCTGGAAATAACCTTAATTTTCATTAATATTCAAGTTGACGTTTTGATTACTTACTACAGTAAATTGTTTCAGAAATGGTGGATTTCTCAGGAGAAGAAGAAAAGAGCAGTGAAATACGTCTTTGAAAAAGTTAAAGTTTGCTGCTGGAGTGAGAGGAGCGATTGCCAATAAATATTAATTTTCAGTGTCAGATCAGGTGAAGAAGAACTGAGGGCTCATCAGTCAACCTCAGAACATTTCCTTGTGTACTTTCACTAGAAAGGCCTTTTTCTTTCCCCCTTAATTTTAAGGTACTATAGGAAAACCCTGTTATACAGTTATATTAATTCTATGGATAAAAATACCTTAATGTATGCAGACAGTTCTGTTTCAGTTCAGTAACTTGATATGATTATATGAATTTTGATTATTTTTTTTTCCAGAAGAACAAAACTGACTTCAGTAAGCTTGCCCAAAACCTCTCAAAAGCAAATAACTTACCCCAAATTATTTTTAAATAAGAAAAAAATCATCTATGTATAGGGTTTGATTTCTGCAGCTGGATTATGTGCATTGACTTAACAATGGTTTGTATTTGAATATCAGGTTATAAATATTATGCAGGTCTTTCAACTTAGTGAGAAAATCCCTATTTTCAAACTTTTGCTGTTAAAATTGTGGGATATAAACCAGTCTTTGCTAGTGTGCAAACTAATCCCTCCAACCTTACAACACTTTAGGTACAAAACAAAAAGACATAATATTCCCAGCCTGTTATAGGAATTTTTGTGGCCTCTGTGAGCTACTTTCAAAGAGCACAGCTTTAGTTCTATTTCAGGCCTCCAATGTTTGAGCAGTCTCATGCTGCTTCTTTGCCACTGTACCTTCTTGGATTAAAAATAGAGTGTACAATACACCCTTTAGAAGTTACGAATTTGCAGAGATTTTGTGCCACTGCCATCTCTGTAATAAACTTAACTATGCTCTTTCTTGATAGTCAGTGTAATGCAGTGGGTCAGTTTACACTTGCTGTTAAATACCTGTTTTGCATGTCCTGATGACAAGTATTTATCTTTTCGTAGCTGCTTATAAGTGCAGTTTTCGGGATTACCAGTGCACAAAGGGAAGCAACTGCATACCTGTAGCACGCGTATTCTCCTGAAATATCCAGGAGAAAGCTGGTCTTTAAAAGCTGCTTTTACTTAATTGTAAAATTCAAAATGTACAAATGGACATACACAGAAAACTGAGCCACTATGGCAAGACCTCCTTAAAAAGGCTATGAAGGAAGAAGTAGTTGCAAAGTTTACAGTACCAAGTCACAAATCAGAAGGCACACTTTGAAGATTCCCAGCTGACAGGATTATTTGTGCCAGGCTTTTTCTCGGTACCTCTGGGCTAAACAGCTTGTTATTTCTCTTTGAATTGACAGATTGGGGTTTGGGCTTGGTTTTGTAAGACCAAAGTGTCTTTCTTACAGTATAAGCACATGTTCTTGTAGACAAATTACGCCTCTTTTATTATAAGTCCAGCTAAATTATGAGGGTAAACAACCTATAATTATTGCCCATCTAACTTTATCTACTTCATGCCCAAAAAGGTTATGAGGTTCTCCCAAGGCTGAAAAAGTGTTGAAAAGAATCTGTGAACTCTCAGTTTCTTATATGAGTGATGTCATTTGATTGCCTGTGAATGCAGAAATCAAAGCTGATTAGAGTCATGGCACCAGCAGATGACTGGACGTAATAATTTCTTCACTTTTTGTGAAGTGTTGCTCCCTATCCAGATGTGGAATTGAATATGCACATAGAAGGGAATGTGACATCGTGCAGAAGTTCAAGTCTTTGGGATAACTGTGGGCTACCACACTATAATTCAGTTTTGTTGTGATTTTTCCTTGTGGTCAAATCATGCAAGCATGACATTCATTCTGCTAAATAGCCTTGGCAGAAAAGCAAGGAGTTATTTATATAGTTTTAAATGTCTGAAAAGATTCAAGAGGATGGTTAACTTTGGGAATTTAATTATTAGTGTTAAGGCTTAATTATAGTCTTGGTTTGAATGAAAATTCTGTAGAATTAATCTTACACCTTTTCTAACAGGAGCTGGAAATCAAGAAAATGGCTAAGACTGGGAACAAAGAAGCCTGTAAAGTGCTGGCAAAGCAGCTGGTGCAGCTGCGGAAGCAGAAGAACCGAACGTATGCTGTGAGCTCCAAAGTCACCTCCATGTCTACTCAAACAAAGGTCATGAACTCTCAGATGAAGATGGCAGGAGCTATGTCAGCTACAGCAAAAGTAAGGCATTACAAGACATTCTTTTACGTGAAAATGCAGCATATGGGTGCAAAAATGAAGTTGTGTTGTTTGATAGAAGATAACGGAAGGGATTAAACTCACTGCCCCAAGTGGTGGTGAGGATACAGTAGGGAAACATAATTTGGTTTATGTTATTAAATTCTTGTTTAGTCAATCCAGCCACTTTGCACCTACAAACTTTCTCGGGCGAGACATCTGTCAAATGTTTCCATGTTAAAAATAGACTAATGCCAGTGAAAGAACTCCTTTAGTAATAAAAAACCCCAAACCTTGCTGCTACAGTGCCTTGCCTATATAGTCACAAGCAGTTTTTTATAGGGAAAAAGTAGGGCATGATTTGTCTAGAAATCAAGGCAGTGTGTCACAATAGCTTTATGGCTTTTGGAAAAAAAAGTAGGTTATTGCTTTGGATCTAAAGTTCCTAAAAAAATCTAATCTGGAGTTCTCTGTCATTCTCTCTGTGCTCTCTAAGGAAGCAGTATTGCATTAAGTTTTCTTCCAAATCTCATCTCATAAAAGAGTGAAAAATCTCAGTTATCCAAGTTAGTTGTGAACTTTCCCCTATTTCCCTGAATTGATAAAGAGGGCTTTTGGCAAGGAGGACTGTTCAGTTTGAGGTGCAGGAAGCAGAATTAGTACGCATCATTGTAGACCAAGTTGGGCTTTGATCCCAGTCCAAGTTAAATCCAGTTACGTGCCAGTTAAACACAGCAATGCAACTTGGTGCAGAAAGGAATTACTACAAATGCTTTGTGGTCAGGTGTCTTTTAGACACAGCATGTGGGCAGATTCCAGCCATGCAGTGATACAGAGTTGTGGCTCTGGAGCAAATTTACAAAGGAGACTTGGCTGACTGATCAGGTTCAACACCTTACTCAGTATTCCAACAACACTGTTCATGTGAACAAGTTTGTCTTGCTTTTTCATTATTACGTAGTTGACTTGTTTTTATCTATGATATCTCTTGGATTAAATTTCTCAAAACCAAAGTGTCACTACAGTAGTTGTGAAGATAAGTCAGTAGGAAAAAACCGAAAATATTTTTTTAAAAATCCCAACATTTACTCAGCATCCAGAAAAATTATGTTTTTTGAAACACAACAGGTACTTCTACTGACTAGTTAGTGTAACATTACTGGAGACAAAGGTCTTAAATTCTTTTGGTCGCTTTTAAAGTGAATATTTTGCCTTATCAAGATGGGGAGCTTAAAGAATTATTAATCTCATAAAACCATCAGTGAAAAATACATGGGATCAGTTGCCTGAACAAGCAAGGCAAATACGAATGCAAAGCTTTCACAGTATTTTCAGTATACTTTTTTGCATGTATGGCAGTAATTTGGACATAGTAAAGTCCAGTTAAGTTACCTGTTTCTTTTAATCAGGCTTCTGACCCTTACTTTCTGAAGATACATTAACTCTATCAGTGCAGATATTTTTGATGTCCATTTATAACTCTTGTAAAAGAATTCTAAAGAACCAACACCCTCTAAGTCCAGAACAACTTTTTAAATTCAAGTAATGTGACTATGAACAGGCTTTGAAATTAAAGTAACATTGAATTATAACATAATATATTATAACATAATATATTACGACTTTGAGCAAACTCAGACATGAAGGCAGAAGATACTCATGTGAAGCCAAGGCTGTGGTAGCTTAATACCATCTCTTTTAATTAACCAACTCTTATCTTCTCAAAATTTTACATTTTAATTACTCATCAAGTCTATATTTAGGTTCTGACATGCCATGAGACACAGTAAAACTTGCTTTTTAGAAAAGTGGGAAGTATCCCATAGCAGTGGCCACAAAGGCAGTGCTGCACACCTGCAATAAAATGGGTGAAGTTTATAACACACCATTACAAAGGTGCACCCTTTAAGCAAGTATGTACTTCCTCAACACTTCAATATTTTCTTTTCAGAGAAAAGGCATTTTTCCATTAAGTTACAACATAAAGAAACAACTTAAGGCCTGTCCTCCAGTGGTGGTTCAAATAAGTGGTTCTTTCTGAGTAAGAACCTGCAGCCATTTACTTATGCGTAGCCTTCAAGTTAGGCAATATTCTCCCATTCTTTTCATTCAGATCAGTCAGATTTTCCTAATAGAAGGTCAGGAGAATGTCACGATGCAAGAAAGATGCACACATTTAAAATTATATCTATTAGGGTACTAGATAGCAATATTTCTTACTAAGTGCAGACTGTATTCTTGAGCAGTCACGTACCTGCAGATCTCATGGGATGTAAAGAGACAAGGAAAGTGAAACTTGGGCTAAAAGGTTTTATTTAATGAATGTATTGATACTTACTAATGTCTCATTGTATGATTTAAGATTTTTTTCCATATTAATAGACAATGCAAGCAGTTAATAAGAAAATGGATCCACAAAAGACACTACAAACTATGCAGAATTTCCAGAAGGAAAACATGAAGATGGAAATGACTGAAGAAATGAGTAAGTTATGTACTGCAGGGAACAGCTGATGCTCTTGGCAGGGTAGAACCAGCCTAGAAATACAGATGTTTGAAGTTTATTTCTACAGTTAATGGTACCAACAGCAAAAATGAAGAGCAAACAAAACAGTGCATGTCTGAGCACGGAGGCTGAGCCTTAGCCTTTTTAGAAGCTCTATGTATTAAATCTAGAATCCATTCCTTCCCATCTTCCTGCAAAACACTCTTCATACTTTTAGAAAGAACATACTGGAGGTGAAGAGGGTTTGAGACCAGTTCAAGGCCTTGATGGCATAACTGGTAGGGGCACTTGAAAAATTGCCTCAAGTGGACACTTAATTTAGATACTGATAATCTCAGCTTTACATACAGGGTGGTAGCATATGCTTTTGTCTCCGTTTTCTTAAATTAAGTCACAAAGAACAATTTCCTTGTTCCTGAGTACATGTGTCCCCTGTCAACTAATACCAAACTTCCTGGTGTTGCTTGCACAGTCTCCTCCCCACCCCAGTTCCTCCTGCTGTGTTGGTCGTACTCAGCAGCATGGACTCAAACCAAGATGGAAACACCTGAACTGCACACAGTTATCTGAGTCATTAACAACTTCGCAACTTACTTGTAGGAAGAAGTGAAAGGGGATTTTTATGAAACTCTAGAAGATGGTTTGCAGAAATATTAAAATGTACTGTGGGGGGAGATAGAGCAGCTGAACCCTTTTGATGAAACTAAACACTGTTATGAAAGCAGCCATGCCTTACCCCATTGTTGCTCTGACTGTGCTCAGAGGCTTTGCAAGGCAGAGACAAGAAAGCTTCTCTAACATCCAGGTGCTTCCTGCTGGTATTTTACACCATTACTACTGTGTTCTGGGAGGGTAGAAAGGTGGTACTAGGTCATGTTAGTTACCTTTTTGATAAATGCAATGTGGATTTTTTTTTCTTTCTTCTAAGTTAATGATACTCTGGATGATATTTTTGATGCTTCTGATGAAGAGGAAGAAAGCCAAGATATTGTTAATCAAGTGCTTGATGAGATTGGGATTGAAATCTCTGGCAAGGTAAGGCTGTTTTTACTCAGTTCATGTGCTTTTTCCCCCTACATTCAGTTTTTTTTAGTCGTTTATTCTAAAAGTCAGCTTGTCATAGCCTGTATTTCTCTGACTGAAGAAAACTTGTGTCTTCTTCTAGATGGCCAAGGCTCCATCAGCTGCCAGAGGTTTGCCCTCTGCATCGGCATCGAGCGCTGCCACCATTTCGGACGAGGAGATCGAACGCCAGCTGAAGGCTTTGGGGGTGGATTAGCTCAGGGCAATTCAGAGCCTGCCTTCTGATTATTCCACCCGAGACAGATGTACAAAGTGCAAATACGCTTTCAATGCAACTGATTTCTAGGAAAACTCTGAAGTTTCAGAAGTGACAACTTGAAGTTGGTACTGGAGGAGGGAGAAGGGGAGGATGTTTTACATCAATTCACAGAGAGAAGTGCATTTTTCGTCCGTGGCATGGAGTCTTTTAGACTCTGGACCAACTAGGGGTGTAGTTCTAATAATAAATCGATTTTTACCTGATCCAAATCTGTCCTTTGGATTCAAAGTTTTCTTCTATCTCAGTTCCTGATCTATCCCTAGAACTGGCTATTTTGTGGCTGGTAATGCCACTTCCTAGGACAGCACCTATGTAATATTTATCATTTTTACAAAACTATTGCCATAGAAATAGCCTGCCATCTTAGCACAAATGAAACTTCACCTTTGCTCTTAGTTGGAAACTACTTTTTCCATGAGAAATAGCTTTGAAAGTCTAGCAAATTTAGGCAGAAAGGAAAAGCATTTTATGTATTTCTTTCAAATTCCTGTAGCAACTTTTGAGCTGATTAAATAACAGCTCATTATTCTTCTTACCAGAAGGGAAGGATACAGTCCGTGTGCAGTTAATTTTTCTGGAAGAGGAATTACATTTGTTAGTGAACTTTGTTGCATGAAAGGCACTGATTTGAACTCTATTGTACTGTAACATAGCTGGTTTCAACAGAATTGCTGTGCCTTTATGTATATAAATCTTGTACCTTTGTGATTTTCTTTCCAAATGAGTCTTTGAAAGGTGAGTAAACTTATCATTAAGATGGTTTCACAAAATGCTTTGGTGAGACCTCTCTGTACACTTGATGGGACTCAGTGCTGAAGTTATGAAATGCACTCATTCAAAAATGCAACTTGTGCACTTGCAACAAGGACATTTGCCTGAAGCAACACTTGTATATATTTTACAGTATTTCTTAATGGAAGATAACTGTGCATAATTGTATTGTTTGCTAAGATGCAACTGATCACATTGATAAGCTAAATCTAAATTTTAGTTTTGAGAACAATTCTGGATCTTAAATGATAACTACTTGTCTAAACTCTATAATAAAAGCGTTCTGGTTCTGTGAAGGTTTTTCTATGGTCTCTGAACTGCATTAACACGATTCTAGCTTTAAGTGGAATATGAAATAAGACCTGTTGATACTTGAAGCAGATGACAAAATGAGTATGCAGTTAAAACTTCCCAGAGGGTGTGATATTCCTCAGCCCTGACTCTTCTGGAGATTACTTGCCCCCCAGTAGTGCTGATTTAGTGGGGCTGCTCCTTGAACAGAAACAACAATCATCTTGGCTTTAAAAGAGAAAAGCAAAATAACTCCCAATAGCAAAACCAGGATAATTGAGGGGGACAAACTTCATAAAGAGACTTTGCTGCTAGACAAAGTGTAGCAGGAAACCTCAGAGAATCTGCATTGTTGCACCACCTGCTGTTTAAGATAGAAGCCGGCAGAGAAAGAGAATTCATAGTAGAGCCTTCCTCAGGTTTTGGGCCTCTCTCTTTTGAGGAAGTAATGGACAAACTGAATCTGTCAGGTAGTGGGTAGGAATGTCTTAAGTTAATATATTGCATATATCCAATATGAGGTGAATTTTTTTTTACAAGTTATTTTGTAAAAAAATCTAATAAAAGGCTTTTTATTCCACAATGACTTTGTCCTTTGTAGGGTTAGTCTTATACATCTGTCTCTTAGCGTGCTTTCTTTGTGAGCTCTGATAAATATTCCTTTGACTTGAGCTATAAAACACCATCATATTTATTGTAATGGCTTGTGGGCCTTTGAATTAACATTCAGTAAAGAGTTGTTCAAGTTTGCATTCCCTGTCTGTAGCCTTGTGCCCAAGTATTGCTCTTAGGCATTAAAAGAGAAACTACAATATGTACATAGGGATAAAATATTACTGATTGGTTGTAGTTTGGTTGAACACCAAGGCTTGTGTCCTTTCTGAATGAGGTGTGCACTTGATCATTTCAGCAGCTGTCAAAATTGGGCATAATTCCATCATGAGTTCTTTACTCTGGGTCTTTGAGTAACAGGAATAAAGCCACTGCTTCTTGGTGCCATTAGGACTGCTGAACTAAAACTAGTGATAGTATCAATCCTGTGTTTCATTGCCAGTTACCTTTTAAGTCCTGCAGCTCTAGTTATATAAAAATATTTGGGTGACAAGACTTGCAGGTTTGCAGGCTTGCTGGTGCCTCTTCCATTATAGGCAGTATGGTGTATCAGTCTGTAACAAAGGTGCATTCCCTACTTAGAAACAAGGTTTTTTTAAATCACTTTTAGCAGACATAAAGAATCAAAACCACTCAGTCCTTAGCCTCCTTTATCCTTGCTAACACCGTCACAGCAGCTGAATCTGAGTCTCCATCTGAGAGCCATGGTGCAGTTGTGCACACACCTAAGAGTGGCTCTACCCAGAGCCCTACTCCACAAGTGCCCAGAGGCAGTGCCCAGGAGAGCAATGAGAACATGATGACCAGAAATGACACTTCCTCCCCTAATACTCTTCCAATCTCTGTTTTAAATGTGGAGCACTTCCAGAGCCATATGCAAGTTCTTCGACACACACCAGCTTTGAGTGGCTTTCTCATCTGAGAACTTGTCCATACAAAGAAACCTCTCACACCCACATGTTTTAGTGGAGAAGTTCCACAGATTTTTTTTCCCCCCAGCATTTTAAGAATCACCACTTTTCTTAAACTTTTTTTCCAGCTTCACGTATTAACTCATATTTCTTACATCAGGCAGGAAGTGAACAGCCTGTCTCCATTCAGCCTTTCTGTGCAGCTCTTAATTGAGCAGACTCAGTCAATGCACACACATTAAGTCTAGCAGAGAGTCAGTATCTTAAGTTACTCATCTTACCTTTGATCAGCAGCTTGGCCTGTGCAGGGGCCTTTGCTCGGGCTGTCGTGTCCCTCACATGATGGGACAGCACGTTACACAGTACTTCAGGCAGCAGAGCCTCAGGTTTATACATTGGGATAACGCCTTGTTTTGCCCTCTACTGTGGTTTTAACACCCTGCCTAAAGTTACCACAGGAAAAGAAGAGCAAGAAAAAAAACCCCACAAATATCTCAAAGGAGTGTAGTGCAGCCCAGCTTAGCTGAACGGCCAACCAACGCCTGGCAGGTTTGTAAAGCTCCCCCTTAAACCAACCTGCATATAAGGCAGGATTTCCATTTCCCCCCAAACAAGAGTGATTGATGGCAATTAAGTTGTTCCTAGAGAAAAAAAAAAAAAAAAAAAAAGAATTGCCACTTTCTGTAAGTCTGGGCTCCAGCTGCAACAGTTGAAATTGATTTCATCCAGCTTTTCTTCTTTAAACAATTCTGCTCTAATTTTGTCTGTATTTCTGTGGGAACAGCTAGATATGTTTAAATGGTGGCTGCTTCCCTCACTTGGCCTTCTGTCATTCTCTTGCAAGACGATGTTATGTATCACTTTTCATTTTATTTTGCTCTGTTGCTGCAATTAGCTTTCACTTGTGAGACTTTTTATAGGGCAAGAAATCTCCATGTTACAGTAAGGCTGCTCTGGAATGAATTATTACAGCATGCTAAAATGCATAAGCACTTCAGCATGATACACAGCTGAAAAGAGTAAAGTGTTATAAAAACAGAACTACACATTACCTGGAGTGCCAAATGGATAGGAATGCTTTATTTTGTGGGGAGGTTGGGAAGTACAGGCTTATAGCATTTGTAGGAAGCCTTTTATAATTAAGAAAATAATTTAGAATATAAATAAGGTTTTTATATATATATGAGATAGTGATTTCAACATATATAACATTAGATCACATCACATGAAAGGTACACAAGTGCAAGCCACCACCTATGCTGAGTGCTGTTCTTCTCAGCTGTACTGACTTTCATCCTTTGGGAAGTTCATGATCTGCTGATACACCTGTGGTGGATAAAGTCTACACCTTGGTCTCTGCTGTAGTGGGTGAGCTGTGCTAGTGATGGGAACAGCCCAAAGGGAGTACATAGCACAATTTCTCCCCTTTGAGTTATTAAAGTGAAGTTTTCTTCTCAAGTAGGGGCATATAGTGGTGCATTCGTCCATAGAAATGTATTTTTTTAGAAATCCAGGAGCCTGATTTCCGTAGCTGAACATGCGCCTACAGTCACTGTAATAAGTATCAGAGATAATTTAACGTACACTAGAGAGCAAGCACTTAACTTGTACATGCTGCTTCTAAGTGGTCTTGAACATTATACTCCTTTTGCTTTCTGTGGGCCTATTATATAGACATTTTCTAAATCATCAGGTTTGTTTTATGGAAAAATAAAATGTATCTGGCCAGTTCTACTTGCGTGTACTCACTTAATTTCAGTCCTGGGAAAACAGTCCAAATACTTAAATGGTAATGGGCTAATTCCCATAACAATGAGCAGGGCTGATGAGATGGCTGGATAATCTATCCCTGGTGAGTACTATGGTCATTAATTCAGTTTTCTCAGTGCCTGCCTGATAGGTGGAGCTCTGGCACTGGTATTGTTTTCCCCTATTATCTCTCTAGGCTAGAGGATGACAAATAAGGGATTATTTTCAATTAATGGGATGTAATAGAGTGGTAATGTGCAGTGCAAGAAATGCTTTGTGTGGAGCACACTGTCTCTGGTGTAAGTATGTCCACACATGGTTTTAATCAGAAAAGAAGTACAACACAGAGAAAACCCAGTGTAATAAAACCCCTGATAATTATTTTTTGGCCCTCAGGCCACAAAGTCTTAAGGTCAGGTAAATTGTATTCCCATTTTTATAGATAAGCCTGTCCAAATCAAACTTGGAGGCATACAACAAATTAGCGAGAATTACCTTTGATAGCAAGCGTTGACAAAGTCACTTGATACCTGTTTAAGGCAGTCAGATGTTGGGCTGAGACAGAGCCCTCAGTATGAACAGTGTGACATCTCTGTCTGGGCAAACTCACAGGACCAGAACTAATGACAGCAAAATCCTTCACCTTCTACAGCTGCTGGCACCGAGCTTTGCAGCCTTTCTGCAGGTACAACACACGGCCTTCGTTCCTTGCTGCTCAGGGCACCTATGTGGGGCTCTCCATCAGTCACCAAATGTGCCACAGAGGCAAGAAAGCCACAGCACAGGAAAACTGCAGCTACTTGTGAAACTTTGAAAGCATTTCTAGTTGAACAATGCACGATAGGTTCCTTGCAGAGCCCTCCAACTCATTTAAACAGATGCTGTAGGGTTTAGTCTCCAACCTTTTACATTAAAATTGTGTCTTCCACAAACACTACATCTGAAGCTGGCTAGGTTGTAGGAGAAACAAATGGTTTACTGATTTTTCTCTTTTTATTTTTTTTAACAACATAGTATTTACAATATTTACAAAAAGCCAAAACAGAAATCCACATCTATACGTGGAAAAGCTTTACCGGCATTCGTGGTGCTCCTTGACAATAGAACTGAAGGTGTTCTGATGTAAACTGGTCTTCACTCTCTTTTCCCTTTGTCTTCTGTTGCAAAACCAAACTCTCACAACTTCTTTCTCAAGATTGAGCCCCTCAGCCATCCTCATAATTTCCTGAGAAGAAGGCTTACTTTGTTCTCCAAAGTGCCTCTCTAGGGCTTCTTTGGCAGCGATACTGGATAAAGGGATAAAATTCCACCTTTAAAAACTCTTCTGCACAGTCAGGCTTTCACCACTGGTTCAAGGGAAGGGTCAAGTGACAGCACTGAAGACAATGACTTGGTTTACTTCACCTTCTTCTACATAAAGGAAACCCAAAGCACTAAAAAGCACACTGTAGTTCCCTGCTGACATGAGCAGCGTAACATCAAGCAAAATTTCAGGACAAGGTAAATAAAAGGAAAAACTAACATCAAGCTCACTGCAATTTCAGTGATAATTGTGAAATATCTGTCCTTTTTGGTGTTGTCTAGGAGGTACAGCTACTAACTAGTCATGAGCGGGGTCACAGGAATTGGAACAAGCCTGACCACCCTTCTGGCTCAGACACAGCAGTGTCGTAGGGGTTCAGCAAATGCACATCAAGGGCATTACCTGGTTGCATCAAATAATTCGGGTTTACATAGGGGAAGAGCTCCATCACCTAGATTTGAGAAACACTGTGTGCTGTGTCAAACTCTGCATCTCATTTTATTACAGAGATGGCACTAGAGTATTTCTAGAAATTGCAGAGATTATGGCAACCTGCTTTAGTAATCATCCCATTTTCCAAAAGTCTGCTTCAGAGTCAGCAGCGACCAAAGTCGAGAGGTACACTAAACAAAATAATGTAATGCTATTATTTTTTCTTATCTTCAATAGAATTTGCTTCCAGTTTCTGTTACATATTCTCAAAAAAACCAGAGCATTTGTGACATGCTTGTGTGCCACCGGGATGCATCCCGAAGTTTCAGCAGTAGCTGTAATTTCTTTGGACACAAGAGGGCACTTCATGCATTATTCTGGAAGTGAGGTGCAGGTATTTCTGCTACAGACCACAGTATCTGCTCGAGTTCTAGATATTTCATCTGTTGGTCGTTCATTTGCAGGTCAATTTTGCAATATTTACTATTGTTACCAAAATTACCTAATTAATAGCATGTTGTTCTGCACGCACAGAAGTATAGAAACATCATTACTTTTGACTACCAGCTTCTTAGGCTTTGAGCAAAGTATAAAATAAAATACTTTCCACAAGTTCAAATTAAGTAGTTTTTGCTCTGGATATGTCTAATTTAATTTAGTTTGAGGGACTTCTACCAATGGTTTGTCTTCAAACATGCATTAAAAATAGGTGAAAGTAAGGCTACAGAGTTCAGATAAGCCCATCTCCCTGAGTAGTTTCAGGTCTTTAAACTGAGGTCCTGTATGCCTTCAAAGGAATAATTAATATTTTCTTAATGTACAGGATTTGGTCCTGAACTTCTCCTCAATTATCTGTGCTCTCGGCAACCTGCCCTGTTTGATACTCCCACTGCAGCGGGGTTAGATGTAAAAATGCTTAATATAAGGACGGATTTTTTTCAATAGGTGTTAGAAAACCAAAACCCACGATGTTGGAGGAACAGTCTCCAGTGGATTCTTCAGCTGGGGGGACAGAGATGCTCTCAGCTCACAGCTCTCATGCAGGCCATGCTCCATGACCCGGGCAAGGTCTCAGCACTGCCACTCAAGTCCTCACTGGCCTGTAGAGAAGCTGAGACCAGAAATTGGCTTCTCAAGAGTAAAGCTTCATCCCTTGTGAGGTGCTGAGATGTGCTATGAAGCATTTTCCATCCCAAATCACTCCCAATTGAGAAGCATCCCTTCAGAGGAATCTTTAATTTCAGAGAGAAACCTTAAAGGTCCCTTCCAGCCCAAACCATGCTATGATCCTGTGACTCAAAAAGCAAGCCTCGAGTGTGAGCAGAGAAGGGACATGTTGTGCCTGTGGGACAAGAGAGCAGCCCACATCTCCATAAGGTGGCACTGCACATCAGGAATGATCCCTGTTCCAGGAAGGGGAAGCTCACTGCAACAGGCAGGGCCCAGCAGCACCAGGGATATTCCCAGAGACAGTCAAATTCCCTTCCTGGATAAGAATACTACAGTTCCTTGGAGGCCTCTGAGTGAGTGCAACTTTACCAAAGGTTACAGGAGTCTGGGATGTCTAAAGGAGAAGGAAATACCCCAGAATGTCACTTTGCATTTTTGGTAATTGTTTTTGTGATATGATTTGCCAGCCTACTTAATTTTCGTATGGAGTTGAGGCTGGAGAGATGTTGGCCACCAGAGCTGTGAGAAACAAGAGAATGGCATTCCTAGAACAACTCTGTTTTTACCCCTTTAAATCATTAAAGTGGGGTTTTTTTGGAATTTCAGAGAATTCAGGGACAGAGGATATGGACAGGGATGCAATGTTACATGAAAAGTTTTCCCTCAAACTTTCCTGACTTCAATTTTCTGGCAAATTTATATGGCTTTTTTATTGTATCAGCAATTATATGTTCATTTATTATACCAAAACAATGCCATTTATTTTGTTATGACGTGGAATCTCCCAAAATGAAAACAAGGGTGTTCTGATACATTACTATATAGATATAATAAAATTTTGACAGAATTGGAATAAGAATATCTTTTCATATTAAAGTGTGTTGTTGAAAAAAAGTCTTTAATTGGGGTTCTGGAGGGTCATGCTGTTATTTTTCACTGTAATGTTTCCAAATAGTGAAACTTTTAGAAGCACAAGATTCATTACTGGAAAACAGCACTCCAATTTTGAGCAGAAGAAAAAGAAGCATCTTAGGCAAAGTGGTTTCTAACCTGTAATGACCTAAGTATTTATTACCTTATGGTGGTTCTGCGCTTCCTCTTCCGTTCATTCACTCCAACTTTTTCATTGTATAAAGCTATATTAAAAAAAGAAACAACAACAAAAAACCTAGCAGTTACATTCCACAGGGACTGGAAAATAAACACAATCATTTCCAGAAAAGAGTCACTCTTTGAAGAAAGAAGAAAGCACAACAGACAATGCTGCTGAATAGGAGGACCATCACACACAGGAGCTTTTCCTTGTTAGGATGGTTGGTCATTGTTTTACCTCAAGTTATAAATGGTTAGAGGCAAAAACGGTCACAAGCAAGAGCCCTTTGCTAGTGAAAAATCCCTGTATGCTGCTAAATGGGCTGTCCTGCAGATCCTGCTCTGACTCACTACAGGACTGGAATGACCTTCCTGGGATGGGCCTGAAAGAAATTTCTTCCACCAGTCCAAGTGATGTTTCTACTATTCAGTACCCTCCATATATTTCAGTTTTCTCCTCCTTGCTCATCCAAAAAATTATAACTAAATTTTAATACAAGCACACCTTAGCACTTGAAACTGGTAAAACAAGAACTTCTGTCTATGGATGACATGTACTAGTCCTTGAACATATATATGGGATTCTGGTTGACGTGCAAATCAATATTTAGAGTATTTCAGTTCCCTACCTCCTACTTGTTCTGCTTCCTCCAGCCACTTGGACAGTATGGACTTGAGTTTGCACGCATTCTTGAAACTCAGCTGTAAGTTTTCAAACCGGCAAATTGTCGTCTGGCTGAACTCAGAGCCGTGCACAGCAGCCAGGGCTTCTCCAACATTGGTTTGTGTATAACCTGCCAAAAACAAAGAGGAAAAAGCAACTTTGAGGCTTTCTAGGAAGGATTACTGTCGTTGAGATGCTCAGCCCTTCACTGCTGTCTCTCGTGGACAGTGTGTGCCTGCAAGTGCCTCCAGGCTGGGCTTTCTGCAGAGGTCTCTGTGGCCAGCTGAGCTCACCCCAGAGCCCTGTCCAGTCTCCTGTTGGTTCCAGTGGAGTGTTACGCTGATTTAGTGGAGTATTACACTCCAGATTAGGGCTCTGAGAAGGATCCAGATGCCCTATATCTTTCTGTGGATAGTGCAACAGCAATAAGCTAACCCCTAGAGGCACTGCCGGTCTCCTGCTATTTGGTGCAACAATTAAGCTGAAGTGATCAGAGAAACCCTGACTTTGCACCAGCAGCTCCCTGTTCAGTGTTGTGAATGTGGATCTGCCACGATTGGGAGACTGGATTGCATCCTCCCTTTCTGCCTTGGTGCCAGGACAAGGCAGGATCTCTTTAGATGCTGAATGTCTCACAAAGCAGCTTTTAACCTCCATTTTGACTGCACTAACCCTGTGTCTCTCAGTATCAGATCCACAGCCCATAGTAACTCTGTTTTCCCTTGTAATGCTCAAACTCAGATTAATTTTCCTGTGCACATTGCATTTCTCCTGTCTTACAGGCTCCATGTCATTTGCTTGCACCAAAGGAAGCTTTGTTCCCTCAAAAATTCAGAATGAAGATGCAGTGATTAACTAAGTGCAGCCTGGTAAACACTTTCCATTACTGTGGCTGACATCAAAGACATGATATATAGAAAAATTAACCAGTTTGCAAATATTTTTTAAACTCTAATTACTTTTATTTCAGTTTAGACTGCAGATGGAACACATTGACCTTCTAGCTGTTGAGGTAGTGCACACATACCTCTACTAACCTTATAATTTTTTTAGATTTATCAAACTACAAGAATTTCTTTTGATTCTGATGTGATGTTATAAGTTATGATGTCAAAACTCAAACTCTTCAGAGTACCCAATATTCATGAGTCAGCTGAATCTGCAGTGCTGGATGTTGTTTTTTCTTTCAGTACAGTGTAAACAAGGGTGAGACAGGTTTTGCATTGCAACCTTTACTTCCTTGAGGTCCCTTGACCTCAGCTAAGAGCGTCCGGTGAAAGACAAGCAGCTCACTGGAGACTCTCTAACGTGATCCATCTCGCATGAGCCCAGCAGTTATCACACAGCAACAAAGATATCAGTTCCTGCTGTACCTCTGTCTTGGCACAAAAAAATAAACCATGAGAAGAAGCTTCCTACTGGTGTGAAAGATTTCCTATGGATGTATTCCAAAATTGCAGTACACCGTCAGATGAAACACTCCACGGGGAAGACAATGAGTATGAGAGGTTAGAGCATGTCCTTCCTTAAGCTGCAGATAATTTGGAGCTGTGCAAAATACTGCATCTGCTACTGAATGTAATTTATCAAACAGCAATAATTTTCTCTGAGTTTTAGACAAATAATTTAAGGGTAGAAAAGTTTAAAATCCCTCTCTGCAAACTTAGTTGCAAAAACCTGAAGTTCATTAATTCCCTGCAAGTCTTCTAGGAATGGAGAAAGTTTTGCAGGGCAAGGAAGGATTAGAAGTATGATCAGACAACTGCAGAGGCCAGACCATAAAACACTCAGATATAATTGGGTTTTCACTGGAATTTTTCAGCCTTTTGTTCGTGGACCTAAAGCACATACCCAGCTTAATTCTCCGCAACTTAAATTCGTTAGCAAATTTCTCCAGTTCCCTGATTTCAGGGGAGTCCATGTCCACGGGGTCTTCGACAGACTTGCTTTTCCTGCGGAACTCCTGCTTGAAGTCTGTGGCAGTGGGATCGTCTGTGAGGAGGGACTGGTGCATGGGGGTGAAGCCGTGGCCCAGGGCACAGGAGCTGGCACTCAGGGCGTGCTCCGGGAATTTGTAAAGGCACGGGGTCAGACCACCTGGGCAACACCAAGAGAAAACTCAGTTATTCTCTGCTGCCACACAGTAAAACAAAACAACCCTCCCTTCATCACCTCGCAATCCTTGTCTGTAATATTTATTACAAAATATATATAAGATTATACAAGAGTGATGATTTCCTAGGATATATGGTCTCTTTCTTGTCCCAACACATGAAAACTGAGCAACAGCCCCTTTCACCAGCCACAGCCATCCTATTACTTAACAAACTGTAAAACACTTTAAAAAGAGCTAAATGGTCTAAACTTAAACAAATAAAAATCCAAGCTCTAATTTGGAATAAAGCAGCACAACAAGATTGATAGTCACTTTGAGTCACTTAAAATTTGCCAGTCTCCATTTTCTGGTAAAAAGAATATTTCCGTGTAGATACCATTTAATGCTCAGACAAGATACCATCTTGGCTTCACTGCAGCATAAAATTTCTTTGAGAAAAGTACATGGGTAAGAGCTCAAAGAAAAAAAAAAACCAGAACACATTCAGAAGGATCCTTCTGGCTTAAAAAGAAATTGCTCAAGGACAAAACAGAATAATCTTGCACTACCTTTTGTTCACAAGTATCAGACTTAACAAGGAGGTTCAGTTAAGAGTGAAGGCTGTTTTTTCCCTAGATAAGGTATGTAGAACTAAAGAGTCTCTGACCTGAAGGAGGGGTGGGGGGAATCACTGGAGAAATATTAACACTCTTCAGTGTGTCTGGAGCAGCCAGTAAATTCCAGTTTCTCAGGATATCCTTCCCAATGTTCTAAATTACATAAAACTTTGTAGAAGAACTCAGAACTTCACTAACCTCCCACTGCTCCCTCCATTTATTAGGGTTAGGTTTTTTTCACAGCCCTGATTGCTCCCATCAGTGTTGGAGGTTCTAACCCCATAGGATTATTTTACACACTTCACACAGGACAACCACAAGAAAAAAGAAAATATTTTCTCAAAGAATAATGAAAAATACTTAAAAAGAAGAGGACTTGCTTTGCAAGGTGCTGACACCATTTACCACATTGGGGTGGGGCATGCTGCATGTCTGTAAGATGCGAGTCTGGGAGAGACTTGCTGAGAGTATCTCTGGAGTTGCAGGCTTGATGCCTAAAAAAACCCAAAACAGTAAGGATAAAAAGAAAAGAAAGGAAAAGAATAAAGATGTATTTATTTTTGAAATTAAGGAAGATGAATTTCTGAGCAACACATTTTAACACTTGTTAGCTTTCCCCAGGGATCTGAACAATGCCAGGAATATTTGCAACAGACACAGAAATGCACAATGAAATATGAGCATTTGGAAACATGCACACTGTGAAGGAAGTCTACACTCTGTCCCTATACAGATATATTCATCCACGCTGACTTAACCTAATGTTTCCTTAATTCTTAAGTGAAATAAAATGCTGAGTTTGATTTTGGATTATTTCCAAGTCACAGTTATTTCCTGGGAGTTGTGTTAATCTGATTCAAGTCATTATCTCATTGACTGCTACTTGAACTTGCACAGAATAACAGTTCCTGACCCTTACTGAACCTGGGACGTGGAAAAATGAGCAGGATGCTAGCATACATTCATGAGGGTAAAAATCCATGGTCACCCATCTGATCTGCCTGCTGAATTCAACTATCCTTTCATTATGCCATCATTTTATTCTATAGCTTCCGCCAGGGCTTCATCAGCCCTGGTACTGGTAATACACAGGTGCATTGGGTATGTCAGTCCTGGTCTCTCAAAAAGTGAAAAGAGGTGAGTAAAAAGAGCAGGACTCTCCCAGTCTTGTAGAGACACAGAAGGTACAGAGTGATTTCATGAGAGGTGCAGAGGTTTCTGGAAACTCCGCGCACTGACTCCTAATTTCCTTACCCTATTTTTCTAACGCCTTAATCCAAATCCCGTCTTCTTTAAAAATTGTCTTGGATTGGTCCCTCTAAAGGAAAACTGGCTAAAATCAACACTCTAACAGCTCACCAGTTGAGGGTTGGCCTCTTACCTGCCATCACCCCGTAGGTAGATGGTTGATTTCCATAGTGACAGGAGGGCACGGAGTAATGAAGGCCTGAGGAAGTGTGTCCCAGCGTTGTGGCAAAGCGAGTGCACGAACATACACGAGTTTGGAGCAAAGACAAAACAGACAGGACTGGTAAGAATTCAAGGTTCAAGACATAGCCTTTACGTTCGAGGCAGGCAGTGCCCTTGTGCACAGCTGTGGCGTTTCAGTGAGCACTTAACACAGGGCCACGACCATCAGGTTAACAGGGACCTGTCAGGAAGAGCTTCCAGTAGAAACAGAGGAACTTCCTCTGAGTCAGCACTAGAAATTGTCCTGCTGTGTCTCGATGCATTGTTTTTAGTATAATCTATGGGAATAACCCAGTTTACATAAACTGCTGAGCAAGCATTGTGCTCTCAAGCAGGAAACCTGCTCCTCTCCTCACACAATTTCCCTGCACTGATTCATTCAACCCTTACATAAAAGCTAATTCTATGTTCTCAGGAAATTGCCTTCACTGCCGTGCAAACCCCACAGTGAATGAAGATCTGGATTTCCAAAGAGAGCAGTTTGGGACATTTGCTTTGAAGCATCCAGAAGCCACGATTCTTTAAGTGCCAAGCCACAAAAAGCATTTCAGAGTGCTTTGGCAAGGTGGTAGACAAACAGGATGGTAAATTTTGGGCTCTTCTAAAAGGTTAGGCCCAAATAAATATTTTCCATTGCCAGCACCAACAAACACACAATTAATTTATCTCTAGTGTTTTCACAGGGGTATTTCAGATCTGTGCTCAGTAACAGCCAGTGCTTGAAGAATGAGACCATTTTTTGCTGAATGCAATATGAGAGATATGGCTGCTTCTTGTGTGTAAGTGGGAATAAAAATGCATGCACTGTCCCCTCTAACAACTGCAATAAAATAAAATATTAAAAATTAATGTTCATGAACATTCAGATATGTAAAACCGCATTTTAGAGAACACATTCCAGTTGTTCAAAACATTGTATTTAATTATGGATTAGAATATTTGTTTTTTACAGCAGTGATCATAACTGTAAAATGTCCTGTTTAGATACTCTTGTACAGATATAAAATTTACTAAGACAAACATGCTTATACTAATATAGATGCAGTGAAAATAAAAATTGTGTTAATAACTCTAATGCATGTAGAACAATGTAGCTTTTCTGTTGAGATAAGATCTAAGTGTTTACTGGTTGTATTTTTCTATTATTTCATAACCACAGATTATAACTTTTATGCATTAAAGTATAATTTTAAACTTGATAATAAAGATTTAAAATTAAATAATGAGGGTGATGCTATTTAAATTAAATAATAGCAATTAAAGTGTTGAGGATACTGCAGAACATGAGCATGGCATAGTATTTAAATAGAAGAATTTTCACCTCTCTTGTGATGCAGAATTGTTACGTTCATTTTTAAAACATTTGACATTGAAAATAAGTTGTTATTCAAAATTCTTTCACTGTTATGTTGTGCACAAATTCTCCTCACATGCTTTCACCAGAGTGGCGTTGTTTATTACAACACCTGAATCTATGTATGAAATTTGTAAATCTTGACGCATAGTTACCACTCTATCTCTCTGCTTTCCCAGGATCTTTTTTTCATCTGGTCATTTGCTGGACGTGATCCTGCAATCAAAATTTCCACTGACTGCAGTGGCATTTGTCCTTGGGTGGCAACTACAAAATACCAAAACCTAAACCCTCAGCAGGCGAGCAAATGCTTTGGGCCAGTTTTCATTGTGTACTTTTCATGACAAGTAAGATGAACCTAGAAAATACTGCTGTCATACAGGTACATAAATTTGACCTCATACAAAATTTAAATTCTCTCATTCCCTACTACTATTGCTAACCCACAACTGTATTAGGGTATTCTGAGCCTCTTGCTTAATGTATAAGATGATCCTGTTATCTATTACTGATGATCAGTTTTCATTACTTACATGCTTTTTTCTTTTCATTAAAATGTTTTATTACCAATGCATTTCAGGAGAAAGCTATTTTCTTGTTAAGACTCCAAATAAAATTCTAACATTAATGCAATTTCAAATAAATCAACTATTTCTTCTTCGGTTCCTGAAAGCTTTCCATCAACAATTCCTGCAATCCAGAATTCCACTTCTACGATATGAAGCCTGCAAGAAAATTCTTTGTCTCTCTCTCAGGTAGTTCAATGATTACAGAGTCCTAGTTTTGAAATGCATCTAACTGGATTATATACAAAAACATACAAAATACAAAAATATTGACAAGGCTTCTACAGCCAATTTTGAATATCCCACTTAAATATTAGTCTTGATTCAGTATGCGATATGCCTTGCAAAGCAGTGTTTTTCCTTCTTTAGAACTTCCCCAAGCAATATTTGGACCTGAGCTCTTTTAAATATATTTCCTATTTAAAGTAATTTATATTATTTTAAATTGTGGTTACATAATAAACAAACTTTCTGTTAATTTGCATTGCACTTGTCAGTGAAGACTAGAGTCATACCAACGACAGCGTTTGAACTTAGTGCATTGGTAGCATATTGAGTCTAATCTTGTAACAAGCTTAGAGAAAACTACATATTTAGCTAAAACACAACATTCGTGGTTTTCCTGACTCACTAATATACAGAGTTTTGTGAAATTGCTTCTACTTTAATGTAGTCCCAAACACACATAGCTTTGATACTGAACACTTTAAACATTGCAGAACTCGATGAACACACACCACCCAAAAGCCTTACAAATGAGAGCTGCTGAGAGCAAGAGTGTTTTCAAAAAGTACCTGTAGACACAACATTGGTGGCATGGTTGGAGACCTGCAGGCACTCTGCGGCGCTGTGATGCATTATCAGAGGCAGAGAGGGAGAAGAGTCAGAATTCAAGGGTACGAAGGTGTCTGAGGCAGCAAATGCTTGGCAGCTCATACCCTCCAAGAGGCAACAGAGCCGCCTGTCCTGTTTTCTGACAGAGCAGATCCTGCACGATTAACAGCACACCTCAGACTCTATTCCAGGCTTTTTACCTGCATATACACACACAGGAGGGCTCCGGAGCACAGGGAGGTCGTGTGCAGGTATTTATACCACTAGGAAATCCCTTTATCCATTTTAATGTTCTTTTCCCAGCAATATTGCTATCCTGCTATAGAGCCTCCTTCCTTCCCACACAAACACAATACGTGTCCAATTAATGGGGGGGGCGGGGGAAGAAGAGGGAAACCAGAGACATGATTTGACAGATATTTTCAATTAGGTCTTTTGTGAAGGACAATGACCAGGAAAAAAAAAGTATCACCTCTGAAGTCAGTGGCAACAGACAAGTTTAATACTAAGTTTCCACAGTTAACACCTGCCTCCAAAATCTCATCCAGGCAATTGTCTGGAAGGCAACCTGTCTGCGAGCTCAAACAGAAGTCTGCAACAGTCGAGAACCTACAGCAAAATAATCTGAATTAACTTAATTCCCAGCAGTTGCACAGTGATTATTTGTCTTAACCTATACTAGCATAAATCAGAGAGGGGTAATATGAAGCAGGTGTATCCAGAAGGAAGTTTTTGAGTAGATAGCTTTACATAAGCATGATGTGCTAAATGTTAATCTAAGATGAACTCTTGACAGAATCCATGGTGTCACTTAAAACTCATTCATAGTTCCTTCTATTAATTTGTAGTACTGCAGCATCTAACATCTTCTCCAGAAGATCCTAAGTAAAACCAGGATCTTTACTCAAAAAAGATAGATGATTTTTTGACATGAGACTGGAATTACTTTGGAGCATTAGAGAGCATGCACATTACCCTAAAAGAGAGGAAAGTTTCTGCAGTACACCATAGTTACACATTCTATGTAGATACAATAAAAGTGGGGTGTTCATAGTTTTATTTTTTTGGGGTTGGCTTGGTTTGGGTTTTGTGACCAAGGATGGTTGGTCATATTTTATGTAAAGATGATGACACTTTTTGTGTTTGGTATTCCCAACTGGGTCAAATGTCTGACCTAGGATTTTGACAACACTAACTTCAGATACATGAGATGGGAGCAATCATACAAGTTATTGCACCATTTTTCATGTATTATTGCAGAAAAGTGGTATTGCATTGAGTCATTTTGTAGAATCCTTTATATTATCTTTAAATGTGCTTCGGGAAAGGCTGTGTTTGAGATTGTTAAGAAATTTCAGAATTACTGCATGTGGCAAATTGCACATGTGCTGTAAGAGTGGTGAGGCTCCACAGTCATACCTACTACCTATATGTGGACTTTCAGATTGCAAAATGCACAAAAAGACCCAAATAATTATTGCAATATTATGTAAGATACTGTCAGTAAATGGACTGCCATCTGTACCACTTTGGGGTTTGCCTAATGTGTACTAATGTCTGTGGATCCATATTCAAAAATTATATTAGCCATTTTCACCTCTGGTGTCCTTTTCTCCCTCAGCAAGGAGCACGATACATCTACCAGAGGCTTCCCTCCACGCACCTACCAGGGTTTTGAAGATGTGGGAGGAAGAGAAACACTAAGAATAACTTTACAGCCCTGTCTTTGACATTTCTTTTTACTCAGATCCCAACAGGTATCACTGTAAAGACTGATTCAGTAAACAGAAAACATGCAGTTTCACTGTGAACTCAGGTCTAGATGCACAGAGGTTGTAGCTTGTCCCCAAGTACAAGATGGAATTCACTTCCAGATTTCTCCATTTCATCCTGAAGTCAGGAGACTTACCCAGCATTGTGCAGGTGCTCAGAATTTCCAGACCTATGTGGTTCCTTGGAGAGCGTGTTTGTGGGTTCACGGATGTTGCTCACCCACAGAAGGTGGGAGTGATTGAGACTGGAAAAGAACATGCAGTCAGCAATCATGAGGCACTGAACCTTCCTTCAGAGCACAGTGTAAAGCTGTTCTGTGACACCATCCCAGACACCACCTCAAAAGAGTTTTTCATGCCCTGGCTAGTCATTGTTGTGTTTTATAGTGCTGAATAAAAAGAAATTTCTAGTTTTGTGTTTTTGTCACTAAGGTAATGACTTCACTATTTTTCATTTTGATTAGGACGAAGTTTCTATAGTTGCATTCAGTTTAAAATAAAGTTGTTTGGCGTAACTTTTGAGGATCCTGAATATGTAGACTGTTACCAATACCAGATATTTGAAAAATTTCACATCAATCAGGTAGAATTACAGAACTCATTTCTAACAAGAGTAGCACCTCTCAGAGCTTTGTTACATGCCTCTGTGGATATCGTGCTAAGGCTGCAGATTGCCTCACCCAAAGCTACCCTATGGCTCCATATACTGTAATTTCTTGGACACCTTTAAGACTCTGCCTCACAGCAGAACAGTTCAGCTGAAGGTTTCTGGCAGGAGTTTCAGGCCTGTGGCCACTGACTAAAAGAGATAATTCCTTCTCTACGCTTGCAAGTATCCTCTAAAGTTCAGTGGAGGTTTTCTGCCCTGAAACCCAGACCCCATTCTCCATTTGGATGGTGGTATGATGCTGGTAAATGTCACAGTAAAGCCCATCTGCTTCCTGCTGAATCCTCAGGTAAACGGGCCTTTTGAGTGGATATTACTTCTGTAAGGGGGATGGGAGAAAATGAAGATTTTAATGATGAGCCCTTTCTTATGCAATAATTCTGAGCTTATCTTAATGTCTTTCTTTAAGTTGACTCCAATCCTTACTCTGTGTTAGTGGACTGATTCTTTTCCCCATAAATCTCTTCTGATTGGATCCCAAAATAATGAAGAGAGCCATTAAAAACCCATTGAGGATTTTTTTAGATAGCATTAAGGTGTCTGTTTTAATGGCAAAAATATCCCTTCACGTGGTTTTCTCAGCTCAGAAACAGCAGCTCATTGCAGACTTTCAGGTCTGGCCACAAGACAGGCAGGGAAAACACCATCATTCTCCTCCACAAGAGCAGAGAATTTCTGTTCCCAAGAGATGATCCCATGCTGATCGACAACGTGGATTTTCATCCTCACCCTTGCCAAGCATCATATAATCACAAAGAAAGTTTGGCACAGTGCAAGTCTTGGCAGTATCATTCATTCATTCCTTTTCCCAGGTCTCCAAGCCCTTTTGTAGATAAATTGAAAAATATAAGGCTGGTTCAAATAAAGAGCTTGCAGAGATGGAAGTCGCTACAAGCATAATCACTACGATAGTCCTGCAGCTGAAATATATCCCACTGAAACAGTCACTCAATTTACACTCTAGAGAGCAGCATATGTGTGTGTGCGTGTGTGTATATATCTATATATATAAGTATGTATGTATACACAGAGAGAGAAATCTTTTGTATATATCTCTCTCTCCCAATAGTGCATCTCGGGGAACTTCTGGTTCTTTGGGAAGTGAGCTTCCCCTTTGCTTTCGCTGCACATAAAGTGGGGCAATCTTTAACCCTTTTTTTTCCCTATGCTAGAGCAATTTGCATCCTGTCTCCTCGTACACTTTTGTACGTGTGTGTAAATATTCCTCTGTCATGTTTCATATTTATTCAGAATAACAAAAATCCCAGGTTTTAATTCCATAATTTTATGGTTAGCTTCCACTGGGTTGGGTAACAATTATAAAATGGCTCTAAAGATCTGCACGTTTCTGCACATTTCCACAATTCTTCCCCTTGTTTTTCCTACCCAGAAAGATCTTGAACTGGAATGACTGTGCTCATGTTATTGAAATCCCAAAAAGACAGAGGTTTGTCATAGATCTATGGTTTACTTCCCACACTGTCAATGAAAAAGACATCTATAAGTGCATTACACTGTGCACAGGGGAAAAAAAAAAAAATCTTCTTTCTTAGGTAAGACATAAATTGACTCACTAACTGCCAGTGTGTGCCACGGATAGTTGCATTCACAATTGATGGGGAAGGAGGGTGGATTTAACATTTTCAAGGAAGACACTTTCCCAGGGACCAGCAAAATGCAATTTGCTTTTAAAAACCTATAGAGAGCTTATCCAGTCTTGCTGCCAAAGTCTGGCTCACTGGAGTCTGCGTAAAAAACATGTGTAATTGCATTAGAGCAAACAATAGCCTTAAAGCCTGATTTAGACCAAGTGGGACTACTTGATAAAGACTAAAAGGAACATAAGATTACTTGTTTCTCCGAGCCACCTGTCCTTAACTTTAGATCATCTCTGCAGAAAAGAGCCCCCTGAACATGCAGCACAGACATGATCTGTTATCTGCAGGGAAAGGTGGTGTTCCCACGGCTCTCAGAGAACAATCTGAGCCTTGCCAGCAGCTCCCCGTGCAGGGAGCATCGTAAAATATGGCTGAACTGATCTATAAGAGCTACAACCTGGCACAACAGACACACAAGTTTCACTGCTTCACTGCATGCTCCAGTCAGACTGGTGCTCCTCTAAATGATACACACTGCAAATGTCCTGGTGGAGACCCTGACACTTCGTGGAAGAGTTCCAAGCTCATTCCAGCCCAGTTCCAGTGAAAAGCAGGGTAGGATCAGGCTGCAAACAGTTATGACTGGAGCTAGACAGTGGACCTATACCAGGCACGAGTTTAGACAGGTATGTGGGGGAAAAAAGCAACTTGCACGTAACATCTTTAAAGCATTTACAAAATATCACTACTAACAATAATGTCACATTGGTTAAAAGCCAGGTTTAAAACTCACATGTGTTACAATTGACTCATTTTTCAGTTCATTCAGGACTGCTTAATAACCGTAGCAAAAGTCTTTTTTCCCCACAAGTTTTCCTTTGGAAAATCAGAACTTTTCCACCCAGAGAAAGATTTTCATATACCTGGTTATAAATCTAAATCTACATAATGCTATTTCTAGTAACCTAACTTTTCAGGAAGTGCTTTCATTCCTCTCCAAATGACTTATTTCCATTTTTCCTATGTCATTTCAGAACGGGGGTCTGTAACCCCAGGAAGGTTTTATCATGCGAACATGGGCTACTGCTACAGTAGACAGACCATTTATTCTTTCCTAGTTTTCCCTTTCATGGTACAAGACAAACATTGCTTAAACAAAGCTATGGTAAATATTCCTGTACACAGAATGCAGTGTAAATGGTACTCTGAATGGTGCACATGTACTTTAAAGGTCCCTTCAAATAACTCGAAGCAAAATATACATGCTCTGCTTCTCAGATTATACTTTCATTAGCAAAACACTTTTTCTCCAAATGCAGTTCATCAACAAGTCATGTTTATTTAAAAACCTATTAAAAATTTAAAAAAGGAAAGTAGGGGAATTGACCATTTCCACATCTGAAATGCAGAAATGCCTCTTTAGACATGCCCTTAAACAACACAAAGATGGAAGGAAAAGAAAAATTGAATGACTGCAAGCACACCAGAGCAAAAAGTAAAGGAAAGGAATAGGACTTAAGGAAGACAGCTTGCCAGGGTAAAGCTGCTAACTCAGACTGCTGAGATCACAAAGCTAGCCCTAGAAAATGCCTTGCAACCAACCCAGATTGGCTATTTGAATATCTACCACATTAATACTGAAGTTCATCGACACT
The DNA here is from genome assembly GCA_013400975.1 of Atrichornis clamosus. Lineage (NCBI taxonomy): Eukaryota > Metazoa > Chordata > Aves > Passeriformes > Menuridae > Atrichornis > Atrichornis clamosus. The sequence continues at coordinate 32,270 of WBMZ01001566.1, forward strand.
GCACATAGCCTACACATTATCTATCTCTGCAGATCTGCTATGAATTTGTCCTTTTACTGTTAAAGTTGGCAAGAAAAGTTTCTGCCACAAAATCCAGAATCTAACGAGCAGTACAAGCTTTCCCTAACCCAAAGTGCAAAAATCTACTGAACACAACTTTTTCTTGGAAACTGGCCTTACATAATCCAGCAATTGAATGAGAAAATGACAGTGAACAACCCTACAAATACTTCTCCTGAAAGTATATTTCACTTCACACGTCTCCAAAATAATTTTTTTTTTAACTCCCTGAGAGGGCATTGAATACCAGCCTTGCCATCTTTTGAAAGGATTTCAGAAATTTCCTTCTAGAGGTCAAAAATACTGAAAGGATCAGAGTACATTTAAAGGCTCAAGACATTCTCCCATGGCATGCTTTTTCTTAAAGCAAGGTGCCTTTTGCATCACAGCCTGTACCACCTTTGAACAACTTACACCTTCTGTATTTTCCTGGGGAAAAGAACTGTGTGATCTGGGTGTCGGTCCTTGGTGGGTCACAGCAAAGTTTCCCCAAAACGAAGATGATCCTCATGAGCATCTTCATACCACACACGCGACCCCAACTCCAACTGTTTACAACTTAATTAGCAGGAATAGACAAGAAACTTTGGTAGCCCAGGCACTTCCTATAAGCTGCCAGCAACTTCCCTCAGTTCACAGGCAAAGGTGAGTGTGTGCCTCACAGGCCCAGGCCTCTCCAGGAAAGTGTGAGGGGCACGTAATAGGCAACAACTGGGATCAGATTCTGTGAGACTGACTCATACTTTTGCCCATTGTTCAACTTCACTGGAAATTTGGGACAAGGATATGGCAAAAATCACAGGAAATGTACTGAATAATGAGGGTGCTCTTTTTTTTCTGCCCCCTTCTTCTCCCTCTGAAATAACAATCACCCTCTGATGTGATCATCTGCCTCCCTCCTCTGCTCCATGCCCTCTGTTCCTACTTCCCACTCCTCCCTCATTATGTGTCACAGGAAAGAGAAACTGGATGATATGTTCCCAATTCTTTTGGGGTATCTGACCAGCAGAACTGATGAACACTTTTCAGCTCTACAGTTGTTCCAAAACTAAAATCAAAATCTTCAATTTCAAGAATTTTGGCATCAAATTAAATCAATGTATTTAAATGGAAAGTTACAGTTTTGATAAAAAGCCATTTAGAATTTCAATAACTGTATCAAAGTTCTCTCCTAATGCTCTGGGCATCTTTCATGAGTTTTCATAAATTAAATACTTTTTTTTTTAATAACTGAGATTATTTTAGAAAAAATAATTTTGATCTGCAGAATTGTGAGTGCTCTATGAGGTAAATAGCACAACTAGCATAAACTGTGGGAGGAAAATTTTCCAGATAAACTGCAACTTTAGACATCCACTCTTCTGGAATTAATCCAGACGTGATAATTTACAGAACGTTAATGTTACTTAATAAGATTTACAGTAGTAAATGCACAAGATAAAAAAGAAATCTGTGGATTTTTCTAAATTTAATTGAATTTTCTGATGTCTGGAATTTCATTTTTTTTAAACAAACTCGAATACTTCAGATCACAACTTGAAGAGATACATTTTGTTCTTTCTTACCAAGATAACTGTAATGTTCATACTTCAACCTGAAAATTTACCTATATTCCTCTGAGTTCAGTCTAATGAAAATGACAGCAACAATTAAGTAGGGAAAAAAAAAAAAAACCACAAACACAAAACAACCCCAAAACCAGACTCTGAAATTTATTCAAAATGTTGGAGTCAGATTTTAATATCCTCACTGAGCAGTGCATGAAGCAACAGTAAACATTCTCACAATACTTCAGAAACACTACTCAGTACAAGATGTGGGCTAAGTGGGACTTTCTAATTTGCTAAAATGATTAGTGATGAGAACTCAATTATTTCTGTATTCATGGTGCTACGTGATAGAGTAATGCCACTTTCTTTCATTATCAGTGTAAAATAAAGGTCATCAGCTGGTTACAAAGATCAAAACCTAAAGGACACTATTATATGAGCTCCCAGAAAATCCTAGTCATCTATATTCATACCTGAACTTTGCCTGCACACACTGCATGGATGAATATTACTGTGTTAGACAGACAAACAGCAGCAGCTCAACACGGTCAGCAGTTTTGTGTTTCATTACCAAACAAAACATCTTGCCAGCAAAGTGATTTCATTAGCATATTCAAACCACTGACTGGCTCAGCCTGAAGGTCATTTAAAATTCTTTGAAATATGAGATAAAATTTTAATTCTTAAATCTCACATAACATTTAAAATGCATTATTCTTTAGAAAAGTGTCTCATAACTCTCACTGAAAATTTAATCTCAATTAATCATTAGCAAGCAGCGTTAAAACTGAAAAGTGCACCTTCTCAGAAAAGAATAATCACCATGGTAGAGCATGATTTTTGCCCTTCAGCCTCTCCTGTCATCTAAAGATCTCATTGTTGTCCCCAAAGGTATTGCTTCTATGTTCTGGGTGAGGAAACAATGTGATAAGTAGCTTGCCCAAGAGAATACAAAATCAGTGGCCAGCCTGGGGATAGCAGCCAGATCTATCAATGACATTTTGATCAGTTCTTCACTTATAAAACTGTACAGCTTTTAAATATATGCCTGTGCCATAGGGGAATCTCTCACTCGGTTGAGATGAGAACTCAAAAATTCCACTTGTACCTTCTGGTCCAAGGGCAAAGGACCTTGTGTGTCCAGTCTCCAAAACTCAGAAGCCACTGTCCAAGATCTGAGCTGATTCAGTCTCAATGCAAGTTGACAGCTAAGAGATCATTCCCTCTCTTCAAACATAAGTGATAATGGAAGTTAGGGGAGAGGGGGCTTTCTGCCTTTTTAAAGATAAGAAGTAAAATTATTTCATTCATATATTCACCTCTCCTAAAATATTGTTCACGTAAAAGATGGAAAGTGGTAACCTCACAGAGCAAAGCACAACTCAATTCAAAAAACAGTGATGAAGCAGCTTTTATTAACAATTTGCATGGTTCTAGAAGAATTACTTACTGTTTGAAAACATTTGGATGTTTTCATTTCTCCCCAAGGCAAATATTTTAATGCTTGCCTTGGAACTGCATCTACAACCCTTTCATGACATCACTGCTCTGCTAAATCCCTTTCAAAAGCCCAACCACACAGACACCACAGTAAGAGGCAGGCACAACAGGGCTTTGAAATTTCCTTTTAAATCCCTGCACTGCACTTTAATCTGACAGTATATATATGCAACATATGGCTAAAAACTTCTCACCACACCAGTAGGTGTGCTGGCCTGAAGGAGTAGATACTTAAATAAAACACCATGCCATTTTCCAGGTGTTAAAACAGAAAAGCACAATTCAAATATGTACATATGAGGGGGAAAGCATAAGCGGGGGAGCCCTTCTGCTTCTTCACAGGGAGTCATTCCAGGCAAATAAATCCTGTGTTTAACTCAACAGCATTTAGACCTTTGAAATCCCCCTTCTGATGCAGGGAAGCCTGGGAGAGCAGGGAGAGCAGCAGTAGCTGTGGGTTAAGGAGCCTGATTCTCAGCATGGCTCAATTGTGAGTACCGTACCATATCATGCTTTGTACCACACCTGCAGCTGCCATGCGACGTGGTGGCCTTCCTCCTGCTCCACCACCGTCAGGAAGAGGCACTTAGCCAGTTTCCAGCTGCCCCAGGACTGCTGGCCAGCCCGTAACACTGCAGGCAGTCGGGGAATATCAGCATGAGACACGGCCACCTAGGAACACTTACATGTCATGTGTGAGGTGCAGATGCCACATAACTTACTGGGAATTCCCTTTTGGAGGGGGATTTTTTTTTTCCTTCCAGAGTAGTGAAGCACTCCCCAGCTTGTTATTCCTCAGTGCCTGAAATATCCCCTCAAGAAACCTAAATGATGTTTCCAGGGAATTACCTTTGCCTTCACCTTCCAGGCCGTGACCATCTTGGGACTGCAGAGTGTCTCAGGAGCTGGGCTTTTAAGGGGGGCTCCATCAGGACATTCTTGCAAAAGATGCTTTAAGTCAGAGGACTCTCATAGAATGGAGCATAACATGCAAAATCCAGGGAAAACATGATTTTGCTCTGTGCACTCCTTCCTTTGAGGGCAAGGAGTTCACCAGAGTGAAATTCCACCACTTTCCATCGCAGCCTCCCCTGCATAGCAAGCATTGAATCCTGAAGGAAAGAAGGAACAACTGAGCAGCATTCCCTACACCTTTTACACCATCTACCAGGATATTGCAGTGAATGAAGGGAAATAAGGAAGTCATTGCAAGGAGGACATGAGCCAACCCTTGCTGTAACTGAAGGCTTAACACAAATAACATTCTTTGTAAGTTACTGTCAAACCATCAGGTTTCTTTTACAAGAATATAATTATCCATGTGTGATGCTGAATAAGAAGTCAGTAAAATAGAGGATTCTGTGCAGACTACGTACTCCAAACAGGCTATACACAGGGAAATACTAACATTTCCTAATTGCACACCTATGCAGATACAGGAATAAGAAGAAATCCTTACCCACATGACACAGCCTATGATGAGCACCGAGAGAATTCCCCTCCTCATTCACCCTCTCTCCTTCAGATCAGTACAAATGAGTGTTTTCAGAAGCAAAAGGGAAGCAAGGACAGGCAGCATCTCTGAGTTTGTCATGGTCTCAAAGTCTACACTGATAATGGTGCAGAAAATTCCACCACTGCACTATGAAGTGTATATACAGTCGTGGACTTCAACAGACCAAGTGAAGAACAACAAGTAACTAAAAAATAAAAAAAAGAAACCAAAAAGGCCCTTTTACTAACATTTGTAACATGATCCATCATAACACACAAGAAAAACCTCAAGCCACGCATCTGTATGAAACACGTTACCATGTAAAATGTCATCCAGCTGAGTGCATCTTCCCAACACACTCTGGCTGATCAAAGAGCTACAGGAATTTTTCCCTCTTCTGTTACCTTATTACTTCTCTTTGTTGTTTCCTCCTCTTTTCAGATCTTGCTGTCCCCCCAGCTTGGGACTGGCTATAATTCCCTTTTCTAAGCTTCCTCCAACTATTCATTTAACTCAATGTTGCAAAACCACTTGCATTGGAGGATACCACATTTTTTCTTGCTGTCCAGCAAAATTTAAAACTACAGGTTGAACAAAAACATACAATATGTTAAATAACGGGTTGGCATGTCTGAAAGAAAGTCAGTATTAGCACATTGCTTTTAGAGATTAGGTATAGTCTAACCTGTGTATATTTAAATAGAAGTGAACTTGGGAGGTGTATTACTGTTTCCTTAAGGAAAATAAGAAAGTAATAAAAACCCCAGCATATCCTCTATCACAAAACTGTAGGAAAGGGAAAAAACACCACCGTTTTCTCTGCCAGTTAGCATTTATTAGCAGATCAGAGTAATACCCTCATATCCCAATTACTTATATTTACGCTAGTTTTATAAACGAGAAGTTGTTTTCTTCCAGACCTTCCCTTGGCTTTTCTCAGACTGACTAAACATTTACTTTCCCCACAGGAGAGAGGTTTCTTTAGATCTGAATAGACACCAACTTTCCAATTTCAGTCCTGTTGGAGCTGTTTAAAATATCTAGTGAACTACCTGACTGCTCCTTTGAAGAGAGCATGCAGGCATCTGCCTCCCTCTTTGCACCCCAAACACAGAGCAAAAGGAACATGAAATCAGATCTCTCATCCCTATTTCAGCACACTGAGAGCACGGTGACTTTTTTAAATGCCTGGGGAAAAAAAAAAAAAATTTAACATCTCCATGCTGATGTGATTCACAATTATCGGTATTTATTCTGCTGTACAGCTTTCATGCCGATCATCAGCCAAGCAACCTGAATGATGAATTAAGTCCTTACAGTGAAATTCTACTTCTACTCTTTGGTGACTGTTCTATACCAGCCTGAAATAAATTATCTTTGAGTTCCCAAAAGCTTTAACAGAGAAAGACAACAAGAACTACAGAATTATAGAAAAAACATACATTGTTAGCAACACCTGTGATAACTTCTGATCTCCACACAGCAAACACAGTACCTGAGTAGAAGACTTCCACAAAGTCACCTCTTAATCTCTTTCTTAATCCAACACTCAGCCTCATCTTCATGTTTGCAAAACATAACCACTTGTTCTTTTTCCCTCTCAAACTGGTGAAAGCACATCCATATCACCTACAGAATATTCTTGTAAATGAATAGCAAGAGGTATTCCCAACAGCAAGCCATTTTTCAAGAGGCAACAAACTTTATATAGAGAATAAATAAATTTATAAAATGAATACTTCATATCTAAAGAGAGAACTAATTGATATTACTAAGTGCATCCACCTGTCAGAGGATTTTATTAATAGCTTAGATTTAAATAATCATTTTTATGTAAAGATTGCTTATTTAATTTTCACTGTTTGCTCAATGGTTAAAAATGAAATAAACCACTAAATTACCACATTGGGTCATGTTTGTTTCAAAAATATCCCCTTTGTAGTGAAAGAGACCAGAGTGATACGACAAAGGAGTATTAGAAAGGACTTATATATACTGACACAAAACTATTTGTCATAAAAGAGAGAGGCAAGACACCATTTTAGTGTGAGTTTAAACACATTAAAAATCCAGACAGAATTTCCATGTTCTTACATTAGATTGCATGTTCAAAATAAGGCAGCTAATCAAATAGTAGTTGTGTCAGCATGCTTTGCTCTCGCTGCCAGCTCTCAGAAGGTAACTTCTACAAGATCAGAATTTTTCTATGACCAAGAATTATCTTCTAACCATAGCAAATCCATGGATAGAAATGGCAAAAGTTTGCAAATTATATTTTTTATATGTAAATGCATACACATACTTTACAGCTTTGCTTTGGACAGAGGGATAGAGGTAATTGTGTGCACTTATGTTGCACATATAGCTGAAATAGAGAAGCTGTTCAATAGCTGTACAGCCTTTTTAAAAATTAGGATAGTTTTTAATTCCATGAAAGGACAGCCTGAACTAATAGTTTCATAGTTTTCATGAATATTAACAATTCTGAGTAAGGCTGAAGAAACAAAAATAGGAAAAATGGCATGGTAGGAGTTAAGAAATAAAAATCCATGTACACAATCTGATCATATCATTAAGCACCGAACATTGAAAACATACCCTGATACCGAACATGTTAGGTCAGGATGATAACTGATGCAGATCATAAATATCCATTAGTCATGCAAGTTCTTTGCTGTTCTTCTACCCATGCAAATTAAATCAGGATTAACATTTGAAATAATAATTTTCACTACTGAGCAGAGGAAAATACTGTTAAAAACTTCCATTGTGAAAGTTTTCCACCCTCTAACAAGTTGGTCTGGAGATCTTAGAGCTTTTGTTCTGAATTTCATGCGTGCCCAAAAAAGTATCCTACATATGAGCAATCTTCAGGAAATTAATACCGAAACCTGTATATAAACAAAGAATTGCCCTCCATTTTCTTAATTGACAGAAAGTGAATTATGTGAAAGCTGGCCTAAGGGTCTCTTCAAACACCTCACCTGGTTCTGCTTTCCTCAGCTGAAAACCTGAATTCTTACACGGAGGAAAAAGTTTGATAAAGATCAAATTTTGGGAAAAGCATCATGCCCTTTATTGAGCATCTGTCTTTGTTGAGAATGTCTAAAAACAACAATGTTCTCTTAAATGAAATTTGGAAAATAGAGAGTTACGTAAGAGTATAAGCATGAATGTGGATTTAAGCCAATACCTTCCACAAAGGTATTGTGTTCTCTGGTAGTGAGATCTATTGCATACTTCAAATATATCTCAAAATATGCCTCAAAAATCACCAAGAGTTGAGGTTCAGTGTGATTTCTAACTGTAATCTTTGAATAAAATTCACTGAGGAATTTAAGTAATATACAGAACTTCCTTAGCAACTGCTTCAACACAATGATCGCAAAACTAAATTTACTTAGTCCCCATCTACTTTCAGTTTTCTTATGTAAACCACACATTCATTTAAACTCCCTATTAGCTCCTCAGAAATACTCTTCCACACCTTAAATTGTTGAAGACTTTTTTTTAATGAATTAGTTACAAACATGATCATCATGAACACCACCACAATGAAGAAAAAGATGCTCAGATGCTGCAGCATGAAGAGCACCTCTAGAAAAAGCACGGACCTATGAACACGTGATAGATAAAATTTCATATCTAATAACTAGGGAAAAAATGAGATTTGGGGTTAAATGAAGTTAAACCAAAATCTTAGTAAAAATAATTACTTGGGGTTTTTTTTTTTCTTAATGATTGAAAAATAAAGGAGCAACAAAATTATTTTGAAATTCATCTTTCATAAAAAGAAACAGTTGGCAGCATTCAGTATGTCTTGAATGCCAGACTTTACAACACACTGCCTCCTGTCTAAAGAAAAAGAATTAGCATAAAAATGAATCAGATGTTATGAAGGCACCAATTATGAGAACTTGTGTGCTCATGCATGCAGACACACTAACCTCTGCATTTTACACTTTCCATTGCATTGGCTTGAATTTTTGGCACATCAGAAATCAAAAGCAAGGGTTCTTTGTTTCAGCAGGCATTTTGTATCTATTCAAACTAAAGCAGAGTAGATAAATTAATGCTTTCACAATCAATCCAATGTTCAAGTCTATGTAAGCTTCATCTAGTTTTTCCACAGAGGGCCAGAGAAATGGCCCCATAGAGCATTTGCATCATTACTCTTTTAATTTAAGAACAACAGGGGATAAAATAATTCAGCAAGGTTTCAGTGTTCAAATTCAATCAGATACGATAAAACTTAATTATAGGCCTGTTTCATTGTCTCCTCATTTAATTGTATGTCAGCTTCAGGCAGAAGCAACAAATTCTTTGCACTATGCCAGCACCTACTGACCCCACAATTTGAGGAATCTGTACCAAAGGACTGGTGCAAGCTTCTCTTCAGAATCGAGATCAGGATTCACAAAATAATGAGTGGTAGTCAGAAATGGAGTCTCAGATGACCCAGCTGTTGACCTCTTGCTTTAGCCAGAGACCCATACTTCCTCTTTCCCAACATCACACCCAGGCTGGCCTGTCTGAATACCTCTTTCTCATGATATGCAGGTCCAATTCTTAGAAAGGAGGGCTTTAGGCTTTCAGTGGTAGCTATTTAGGCTGCTTTCAAAGGTGCCTTATCCTCATTCAGTGAAGGAGAGAAAGATTTGCCTTCCCCTCCCTCCACAGGAACCCTTAAAATACAGGTGTGAGTGCACAACATCCTCTGGGGACCAGCAACAATGTCTTCCTTACCCCTTCCTTCCAAGTCCCCTCCTCCTCGATCCAGCAGCACACTCCATCTATCCAAAGCCAATGTCCCCTGCACCTGAGGCATTTTAAAGTCACACACATTCCTCAGCTGCAGAGCAGGGACTCTGTGGTCTCTGCTATGGCACTGGCCCCTGTGATGGCTCCTACAACACAGCTCTAACCCCCAGCTCTCCATGTGTGCCTGCATTTTCTTCTGGGCAGAAGGGTCATCTTTGTATTGTGAAAGAGTAAAAATATTTAATTTTTTAAAAAGTTCTATCTTCAGGGTAATTATCTGATATGTTAATAGGGCAACTTCTATTTTTTTACTGTAGATCTCATAGTTACAGCCAAATCAAAGCATTTATCTGCTCTAGGCACACACCCTATCTGCAAAGTCAGAACTCAAAATGTGTGTACCTCAAAATTAAGGATACCTTCACCTAACCACTTCAAAATAAACATAACCTGGAGAAGATACAAACATATATGCTCTTCTCTCTTGATTCTTTATATGTTTGACCTCCTTTTGTCCTGTGTTCTCTAGCCTGCCCCGTTCTCTCATTTATTCCCATACCTGTGTCTCATCGTCACTGCTTATCACCTTCTTCAAGAGATTCATAAATGTGCATTATTGCATGCTTTTAACCCGCAGAGGTTTGGGGGTTTTTGTTATTGTGGAGAAGTTTACTGTATTTTCAATGTTATTTCATTAACCAAGCATGGGCCAGCTTCCAAAGGTACATTAAAACGCATCTCTCCTTATTCCAAATTTTAAGCATGGCAAAAAATAAACAATTTGAAAGATGCTTTTTTGTTTGCTTAGGTGGGGTTTTTTTATGATGATCAAAGCAATTTTCCTGTGCTCTTCTCTCAAAAAAGTGGAATTGGTGAAAGTGTCCATAAAAATTAATCTGAGGCTCCCACTAAGCATGAAAAATTTCATCCTAAATTGTCAAAGCCTTACAGCTAAGGATAGCAACATGCAATAGACAAAGGGCAGGGCAGTCTTAACAACAGGCTGTAGCTCAACACATTTTTCAAATAATAGACATGTATTTTAATGCCTTAAACAAAACAAAGCTGAAAGCCCAGGAACCACCAGTCCCATCTTCAGTATCCACACACCTCAACAGGGAAGGTGGGGAGAGAAGAAGAAAAAAAATCCTTTCATGAACTGGAAGGAGAGAGGAAAAAATAATCCAAACTAAACAAAGAACAAAAACAGTCTTAACCAAAAAAAGAGAGGCAGAGAGAACCCTGTGTTCTTCCCATCCATATACCCATACAGAAAGAAGTGGAAGCAGGTCCCCTTGCAGAACTGTCCCATGAGCACATATCTATGACCCAGCTGAATCCACCTGAAAATTAATTATGTCCTGGTTAGGTCCAAGTGACAGGCAGGGACAATGGCGTGGAGCAGGACCAGAGAGCACAGACTTCATAGCCTTCAGTAAAACCACGCTGCTACGGCAAGTCTCCCTCAAGCACCCGCCCTGCAGTTCCTCACAGGAGGCGTTTGAAATGTCTCCCCTTCCCTGTGGCTGCCACAGGGGTGTCTCAGACCTCACCTATACCCAGCTCCCACTTTCCACGTTATCAAACCCCTGCTCAAGCAGCAGGTGGCACACACTCTACAGGGTCCTAAATCAGTAATTGCCAGGAGACAGCTGGTGATTATTGTACTGTGCCAAAGTCCATGTTATGCAGAAGACAAAGATATTAGTTCCCGAACTGGGCTGGCAGTGGCTAGCACAGAGCTGTCACACACTATACCTCACACCTTTAGGGGCAGAGAACATCTCCCCAGCCCTCTGGCACTTTCACCATGCACCTCTTAATAGGAATAGAGATATAAGCTTTAAATCCCACATGTTGTGGAAGATCTTCAAGACAGCAGAAGTCCTGCAGGCACAGGGAGCCGCTGGAGCAGGGGCATGTGCAAGGACAGGGTCTGCAGTAGCACCCTTGATATGATAACCTGCAAATCACCACGGTTTGTGTTGTTTGAGACAGAGACAATATGGGCTGTTAGGTGGTCATGCTTAATTCCAGGAGGCAATCCAGAGCACCTACCTCTCCCTATCATCTTAGTCACACTCTGAAGAATGCTACATTGAAAAATTGAAAAATGAACAAGAAAGGCATCTTCCCCAGACAAAAGAAAGGCTGAGTATTATATGATTTCTTTGCATGCTTACTTCAACTCTGGGAACAAAAAATCTGCTCTTTTCATCCCGACCAGCTTTTGAAATGCATTTCAGGGTGAGCTCTCCAAAGCTGCTGTAGGCAATTTGAAAGTCTGGAGTTTTAATGGGATTGCTGAATTCAGGTCTTTCAGGTCCCTTTGAAAAATCAATTGCTAAAGTGGTTAAAAAACTTGCAGCAAACTAAAATTGAGCCTTGTCAATTTTTACAGTTTAAGGTCATTCTTTGATTACTTGGTGATTTGCATAATCTGCAAATAAACCAGCAGCAAACACACACAAGTTATATTTGAGGAAAATAGCAACTCCAGCCACACTCAAAACAAGTTTCCAAGATAACATTGAAACCATTTAACCAGAAGAAATACTCCTGCAGTTTTGCAGCGCGTTTGTACTTTGGTATCCTCCCTGGAAGGCGAAAAAGCAAGTCATGGCTTTTCTTGCCAGCAGGGAGCAGCCCCCAACAGCCAGCAAAGCGTTATCCTGGTGTTCCAGCAGGACGAGGCTGCTGCGGCTGCATTTTGGATGTGTGCACGTGTGCACAGCTGCTGGCACTGAGAGTTCTCTCTCAGTAGTACATATTATTCTGGGCTTTGACTACACAAAACACGAGCAGCTGAGCCCAGAGCTCAGCAGGGGAGAAGGTGCAGTGTGAGCTCAGCCCATCAGACCTGAAAACTCCAGGTTCTGGCCAGTTCCTTCAGGTCTTGGATGCCAGACACGGATTTGTACTTCAGCACACGCTGTTTGTTATGACCTCCAAATCCACTGAATTCTAAAATATTTCCAGGACTTAACTGAATTAATTTGTTCAAACAAATAAACCATCCAACAACAACCAGAAAGAAAGAAACCGCTAACAAAAAAACACCTCAAATCCTACAATACAAAAAACTAGCAGACTGTAAGAAAGATACAAAGCTAGAGGAACAGAGGAGTCAGTGGAAAGACTCACTGCTCTCAGAGTTTGCTTGGTTTCAATCCTCTGGCCAGTGTTGAGTGGATACCTCAGGGTGGATGAAAGTAAATAAAACAGCCTAGTTGTTAAAATCTGAGTCAAGAATGGGGGTGGAAGGGGGAACCAAACCAGTTTGTGGCCAAAGTGGGATTAATTTTAAATGTATTTTCGAGGCTGATTTACTTCACTTAACTCTAGAAATCTACAGTGAAGATGCCAGCAGCTGGGCCTGTCACCTCAGACTCTCTTCATAATCAATAGTGAGAAATAAGTACTTCAGGGTCCAATTATCTGATACATTTCAGACTGTTCTTTTCCCCGAGATGAGATGAATTGGAACAAAAAGTGCCTATTTCTTTCCATTGACCATAAAACAAATCCAGAACAACCAGGTCAGACATAATAGGTCTATATACACATTTTCTCAGCAAAAGTTCCCGCCCCTGGAGCTCTGAAGAGCCATTAACATTTCCCTGCATAGTTTATACCAACAGTTCAGAAGCAACCCAGCCACTTGCCTATCAAATATCCTTCCATGTCCCTGGAAAAACAAACATCTGCAAAAAGGTGTTTCAAGGAATAAAACTTTTCTCCAACACTCTCAAGTCATTTTCGTCACACCCCACCCCACTCCCCCAATACTCCTCCCATACACTGGTTTAAAAGAGGAATGATTCCTGGCAAACAGAAAATGCTTCATACATTAATTGCAATAAAAACCCATTTAATTATGTGACCACCTGTTGAGAGAATAAGTTAACTGGTGAGAACTGCTATCTGTATAAGCCAAGAACAATAAATCAAGCTGACTAATTCTGTAAAGATGAGACAATTAGCCTCTAAGTATTTGATTTAATCCTTTGATAGAAGTGTCTTATGTACGTATCTATAGTAAAAGTAGTGAGAGAACAACAGGAAAAACTTCATTTTCTCATGGGCTAAACTCTCAGCCTTAGACCGTGTTCTGAATGCAAATGGTTCAATACTCCAGAGTCTTAAAAAACAGTGGTCTCAAGGCTCTATTTGTTTGGTGTCTTGAAGAACTAAGTCACAATTGCTCTTAGATGAGCATATTTCCCACGGAGAAGAAAAGTTTCCTCATTCATGATGTTGAGCTTAGCACATTTATTTCTCTCATTGAGCTTAAGGTGAAACACCTGTGGGAAGTTTTTAATCCATCTCAATTAATCACACCAAAATTACAATTCTTTGTCTATCCAGGTTTCAATACAGTATTTATTCTAATCTCAGTAGCACCTAGCAACATCTTGTAAAGACGACCTAAGAGGTCTGTAAAGCTTTAACCCAGATCAGTCCTAACTGCAGCGCTGTCAGGGACATTCACAATTATTGTTATTGAAAGCCTTGTTCCTTATGCTAGGATCATCAATTCAGTATAGAATTCCAAGAACAATTAGCACAATGTGGCTTATGCCTTCCTCTGAAGCAGCATTTCTCTGTAAGTCCATCCCCAGTAAAGCTAACTTAGCCAAATCTTTACTAACTCTAGCAAAAGGTTCATTTAGTGAATGAAAGCTGCTGCATCACAGTTTCTTCCACATTTTCTGCCTAGAAAATTATGGGCTGAGAGCAATAAAAGACATTTCTGCTATGGAGTTGTGTATTCTTTAGCTTTTCTCTTAGAGAATCTTTAGCAGGACTTTTATCCATTACCAGTGAGACTTTCCAAACACCTGCTAGCAGATATGGTCCTGGCTCCCCACGAGGTTTCTACACACATTTCACACTGTGCTGACACTGTGAATACTCATTTTCTGAAGAGAGCACTTAAAGAATCAAATGCTTTCGAACTAGCCAAATCATGGAAGTGCCAGTGAACCATTCAAAAAGACTTCTCATATTGAAGAGTGAAGGGCAAGGACACAGTGATATTCTGCATGGTGTACAGTTTTCACTTTCTAAAAGCAGTAGGACTCCTGTTACCAACACAAACAAACACTGGTCAGCATTGGTTGATTGTTCTGCAAAAAGAAAAAGAACTTTAAATGCTGTGATCACTGTTACAGAATCCCAGAATCATCAAGATTGGAAAAGACCTCCAAGATCATGAAGTGCAACCTTTGACCAACCACCACCTCATCAACTAGACCAGGGCACTGAGTGGCATTTCAGTTGTTTCTTGAACACTTCCAAGAATGGCAACTTTCTCACCTCCCTGGTCAGTCTGTTCCAATGTTTAACAAACCTTTCAGTGAAGAAATTAATCCTGATAATCCCTAGCACAGCTTGAGGCTATGTCCTATGTCACTATAGCACTGCTTCCAACTTAGAACCTGTGCAAGAAACTTGCAGGAAAAACCATCCCAACCCAGTTGCCACGTAAGTGCGTGTGTGTTCAACTCAAGCTTCAGCATTGCAGTGCCACACTGCTAAGTTCTTGTGCTGAACCAATGTCTTAATTCAAGAGCCAGTACAATGTTCAAGACAGCTGGATACTGCTCTTGATTCTGTTACCAGACTAAGTTCTTCACACCTCCATTTCCCCACTCTAAACCTCCTGCAGTGAATGGGAACAAAGATTAGGGTGCGTTAATCTGAGGGGAAAACTGCAAGAACTTCCTTTCTGAGCTCTCGGAGGCGATCCCCACACTCACACCTGTTCTGAGCCATCCTCTGATCACACAGCCCTCCTTGCAGTGGCTGCCACCACACACACAGTCACTCATCTGGTTAAATTGTAAATGTCCTGTTATCTTTCACAGGGAAGAAAAAACTGTTTTAGTCAATAATGAAAAAGAAAAAATAAAATAAAAAAGAAGGAATTTACTAGGAAACCTCTGTACTCTTAATAGATCTGTTTTCCAGCTCTTGACACACCTCTGTGCCCATTTATGGCAGAGAAGTGGATGACAGTGACAGAGTACCTGAGCACAGATCTGACACCTAGAACAGAATACACAAAACACAGCTTCAAAGCAATGAGCAGCAATTTTACTGCTTGATTCTTATCCCAGGGGCTGGACCCCAGAGGTTTAAATCACTGCCGTTATGTGTTAGAAATACACTGGTAAAAAGCAGATGTTCCATATCAAATGGGGAAGGTGGCTGCTCATTTGGGAAGAGCAACAAAGTCATTTTAAGGGAATGCCATCAAACCATGAAACCTACAGTGGCAGTTGGCCCCTTCTAGTTTTTGGAAATCCTAGAAATATAATTCTGAGTTCTCTGACAACCCTAACCTTCCCCTCCCTAAAAAGACAACTTTGAAAGTATAAGTTAAGGTATAACAACCACTCAGATTTTGTCACCAATACTTCTCAATGTCCTTTTACCTAACACTAAGTGCTGCCTGGTGGGATTTAGAAAATACATAACCCTAGATGTTCCTTTAAAATGAAAGCCTTGAGGCACAGGTTACACAGGATGACACTTGAGTGACTACTAAATACCCTGCTTGGAGCTGAGCAAGGGCCTCCTCTGTGCTCTCCACTCACTCTTGCTCAGGGTGTCCTTGGGAAGGAGTTGCTCCACTGCAGTGGCTCCAGCACAGTGTCACAGCAAATGTGGGAGCATCCCATCCCTGACCTGAGTCTCCATCTCATCCGTCAAGCAATGCACCCTCAAGTTATTTCAAATGCAAGTTTAGTAAAGTAAAAAGTCCAGTTCCAATGGCATCAAACAACTGCGGCCTCTCCAAAAAACCAAAGTAATTTCTTGTGCAAGACAAATGGTGTCTTCCTTCCCATGGATTGCCTGCTCATGTGGGCAGCATTCCCTGAGACGGTAGTATTTTTTTTTCTCCCTTGATTCCCCAATGTCTAACACTAAATACACTCATTCTGCAGCTTCATTTTACTCACCTGAATGTATATTTTAATAAAATCTTATTCCTTCCCAGACTGCCAAGCCTACTGTCAAACTGGACCAAAACTGGCCGATGAGCTCAAAAATTTCTGAAACAGCAGAACAGCAAATTTTCATTTCTTTAGGAAACCCAGCTACCTAGACACACTTTAAAAAGCGTTTTTTCCATTCTTTTATGCCAGAATATTAGATGTGAAACAACATGAGACTGTTCAAACCTGGACTAGTCTGAGAGATTTCAGTTCGTAGCTTTTTATGCAACAGATGGTCCTTTAATTTTCCTTACTTCATCAAAATTAATAATCTTTCATTTCTTTCTTGTCTAGCACATTTGCAGATTTTACAAGGCAGTAAATTTTCTGCCTTCATAAACAATGTCAGTATCAATAAAAACACATGATAATTTGCAATATTTTTGTTGTTCTTGTAGTACAAATAATAAGCTAAAGCAACCATTACTGGTCTGAGATAATATTTCATAGGTATTGCGACTTTCATTAACTGCTGGAGCTGGCCTACTCTGTTCTGATGTGGGGGTTTTTTGACCACATTAACTTATCCTGAAGTGAAACACTTATGCACAAATTCTATGCAATTTTTAAAATATATTTTGTTGTTGTTGTTAATAGAGAAAGCACAACCTAAAATTTACTGTCTTCACTAGAGTTCAGTGGCAGCAAAACAACACCAAGCCCTAGAATTCAAACAGGAACATAGCTCTCATAAGCTCAAAAATCTCAAATGTCTTTGCAAAAAGGTTGAATTTGGAGAAGCAGCAGCAAACATTCTGCTTCTGAAATGACACTGAGGAGGATTTGGGGCCCAAAGGCGCTGCACTGACAGCACAGGGCTGGCCCTGCTGCGGGACCATTTGGGGTCGCCAACTCCTGGCCCCTCTTCTTCTGCAGAGTCACAACGTAAAGGGCTGAAGGGAGGGAGGGCATTCAGCAACTGAATCCCTTCTTTGCTGAAGAATAACTAGAACTTTAAAGAAGCATTTTAGTCTAGGCATAGATAGGGAGAATCGCACCCACACTTATTCCTAATAAAATAATGAAGATCGCAATTTTCAGCCCAGTTTTTCAGAAGCAAGCAAAGCTACACAGGACCTAATCCAGAGTCTGAGAAGTCACTGAGGCTTGTAAAGCCAGAAATACAAACACTGAATGTGGGAGGGTGATGAATCTTTCCAAAGACAATGACAAGCAGAAAATCAAGTGTGCAGTAAGAATCTGAAGAGAAGGAGTGGGAGGTAGTGGTGGAAAGTATAGCCCTTAACAATGAAGGCCTTTCCTCCAGAAAATGGAGAGTTTTATATTAAACTTGACATTGAACTTTCTTTCTGTCAGTTCCTAAATATGCCCTTTCATTTAAATAACTTTTTTAAAGTCATCAGATCAAATAAGTTTTGTGGATCATGTTGACTCTTAATTTGTCTAAAACCCATCAAGGTATATTTAAGTTAGAGACAATTGCTGAGAGGACCTGAAGGTCACAGCAAAATGATTAGTTCTTCTTTGATATCTTACCAGGCAGAACTGAAAACAGAGTTTATGTACAGTAAAAAACACAAAAACATGAGACAATAAATCTGTGACCAACTCAAATGCTTCTGCGTTTACCTTCATTATTCTGTAATATTTTTCTCATGCATGGCATCTATATTAATACAATCTGTCTTCCTGCCACGGGTGCTTCATCTGATATCAGTTATGGATTTTGATATTTGTCCCCCTGGAAAGATATCAAAAAGAGAGAAATCTCTGTACTTCAAGCAGCTGTTCTGAGTGACCTCATCAGTTTAAGGTTCAGTAAGCCAGGATTGAGTCTAAATATATTTCAGTTGATTCCATCTTGGCTACAGGATGACACTTCCCAATTCACTTCCAGAATATAAAACATGGGAGCAGAGAAGATTGACTCCATATTACGTGACTGTATGTGATAACTTCCTCAGCTTCTGCTCCTTAGTTATCCATCTGCAGGAATAGTCCATGTTATGATTTTAAAGGGCATGTTTAGCTGAAAGAGCTGGGGTTTTTTTTCCAAGGAAGTCCAGTCAGTTTTCTTTCTACCAGAAGGCTACTACATCTCAGGTGGATAGTGATTTCTAGTTATGGATCAGAGAAGCATTGCATGCTGCAGAGCACAGAGGAGAACAAATTATAGAGTTCAGATACTAGGAAATCCACAGTTTACCAGGGTTTTAACAAGACCATTTGTTTTCTTGCTACAATTCTGATCCTCAAGCTTCCCCTGCTGAGGATTTCCTTATATTTAACATCTCCTGAACCTTAGCTGTTTTCCCCAGCCCTTTCCCAAAGGGATCTGTTTTGCTTTTGCTTTCATTTGCATTGTGATCTCTTCCCAGCTACAGAGTGAAAAACCATTATTCCTTTTGAGCACTGAAAATAGATCTTCCACAGAAATTACTCTCCCAGAAATTCAATGATGTGCTTATAGTTTGAAAAATAGTACCAGAAAGGTACGTATTGCAGTAGCAATGACTGAGTATCTCAAACCCTAAGAATGTTTTCTGACTCTCAGTGGCTTGGGAAAGTAACCAGCCCATGAAGAAAATAATTAAAATTCAAGACAGCTGCACCAGTACCTAGAATGCTTTAAAGAAAGAGAATTATAAATGAATGCTCCTAAGCAAATAACCAGGTCTGGGAATTGGGAACTTAATTATGAAACAATTCTCACTACTTATGGATCAAAGCTGGATAAAACACAGGGAAATGGCCACAAGGACATACAGAATATTTTGTCTACCTTTCAGTAGGCACCTCAGCCTATGCAGCAAATCCTCTAGTTGTGCAGGGAATGAGCTGGGTCTTACCCACTAGCCAAGAAATCAGGACTCCTGGCACACCAGCAGATATTGTCAGTCAAACCTCTCCCTCTATTTCTTTCCAGTTTTGAACATCAGGCCAAAATTTTGTCCTGCTGCTCTGCATGGTTAAACATGGAGAGGGCTCCAGACGAGTGCACTAAATTGTTTTTTAGGCTGTAGTTCATGGACTGCTGGTGGCTCATAAAACAGAAGGTAATCTGTGAAATGCTTGCTACATCAGCCCCTGCTCCAAATGCACATTCTCATACACAGAAGCAAAGAAAAAAGCAAAAAACAAGACATATAAAGGTAAGAGAATATTCCAACTTCTGCTTAATGTTTTCCTAGTTAAAAGCAAACACTGTGGCAAAGCTGCAAACACAGTTGTTTTCCAGAAGGTAAGCTAGTCCCTAGATTAAAAAAAAACAAACACAAGCCCAAGCATAAAGTACAAGACATAGTGTTGTCCTAAAAGACTATCTTGTAGGGTCCTGGACTTCAGGTGTGTCAAATCTCTGAAAAGCTGCTTTCTCTTCAGGAAAACAGTAAAGGAAACACTCCAGAAGTAGTCTTCTATTGAATTCTGTGTTACTCTGCAGTCACATTTCCCTGTTTGTGATTTGCAGAAATAGAGCCTGTGCTGTTGCCACTGAAACCCATAAATTATTCTCAATGAATTCAGAATCTGGACTTTAGAAAACTAATTCTTGTACAAATCAAAAAATATGACTTAAGCACTGATTGAAACTGACTGTTTGTTTTTCTCCCTCAGCTCAGTTCCTAAAAGATCAAATTGTTCCAACTAATTTCCTATAGGCAGATATCCAGATCACAAACAAAACTCCATCACATTTAACACTGACATTCTCACCAATAATCTCAGAAGAGGATCCAGAGAGTAAAGCAAGTTTGCAGGACCATCCAAATATAGTCAGATATTCTCCCAGAATATGAAAAGTAGCACATCCAGGAGAAAAAACAAAATAGTTACCATCTCTGCATTTTTGTTCCATATTCCTCTAAAAGTTTCAGGTTCCTAAGCACCACTCACTGCCTTCAGTGGAAGGGGGAGGAGGGGGGTACTTGAATTGGTGAATAGTGATTTTTAGCACTTTTCTTGTACTTTTTGGAAGGGATTTTAGCCACGTGTCTGACCTTCAGCTGTTCTCTCTCTGAAAGTAGATATTTGAACTTAACAAGCTCTAGGATTCCTGGATGAAGAGCCTTTTGAAAACGGTGTTATTTTTTCATGAAAGAAAAAAGAAAAAAAGTTTAATTTCTTCAGCGATTCCCGATAGAACACTGACTTATTCCTATCTTAATTCCATCATTTTTACTTAATTGCATATAATAATTACACATGGAAAAACATCTGAGGTAACTCATGGATGGAACCCCTCAGTGCTACTGAAATGTACAGGGACAAGAAAACTGACATAAGATGAACTCAGAAAATGTTTTTATGAAAAGGCTGAACTACTCTTCCTCCTCTTCCCCAGCACACAGAACCCAAAACACAAGTCAACAGGAGCATCTATTCTTTACACTTGAGATGCTGAAATCTGTCAAAGGAAAAGCTAAAGATACTTTAACTGTCAAAACGACTCTTTTCTGCTATTTACAAAGTAGTAGAAGAGAGGGTATTGAAAATAGAGGGTGAGCTATGTCCTGAACTATACAATTAGATCATATAAGATATAAGTTTCAGGTTATAGATTCAAAAACATCAGAAAGGGTGAAAGCGTAGCTCCAAAAAGCACTGTGTTCATGGAAGAAGTGTTTTCATCACAGGGGACTTTGAAATGCTACAAATCCTCTAGGTCTGTATGAAGAAGGTGAATGTACAAGACCTTCCAAGTGCCTCTCCATGTGCCCCTCAGAAGCTCAGCTGCTGCCCTTTCCTGGGCCTCTGCTCTTCCCCACGCGAGAAGGCAGCACCTGGAGATGAATTCGACCCACACTCAGCACTGTGTTTCCAAGTTGCTATAGTTTCACACCACTGGAATTCAACAGAAACAGTTCTCTTAATAATTATTTTCTTCCCCCTTGACAGCATGGCGGAGCTGCAGACTTTCTGACACAGCAGTCTGTCACTGAAAAGTCCATCAGTCATACTTCCAGATAGTTTACCTTGACTTCTTTGTTCATTATTTCCATGCAAACACTATTCCAGCACTTCACTTGTTCCTAAAATCCTTAAGCAGAGCAAAAGTCCCACTCTACAAGTCTACAGGTCTACAAATCTGTCTACATTTTCTGTTTGCTACAGATGAAATGCTCTTTCCTGTACCTCAGAACATGGGCAGAGATGGGGAAATAAAGCAAAGTACTAAACAGATTTTCTACCTTCATAGTTATGCTAGTTAATTTTCCTAAATATTCAAGTTCAATTTTGCAATGATTTCCTTTTGAATGACAGTCACTCAAATATATACATATGTATATATATATACACATATATATACACACAAGTATATACATTTCTAGGAAGTTGCACAGAAAATGTTAGGTGAATAATTTTTGCAGTTTGTTTCTTTTTTCTTCAGTCGTCACTTATATCTGATGTATTTTATTTATTTTCCAAAATTCATCAATTTAAAAGAATTTTAAAGAAAAATTTTTGAAGGGGTGGCTGTTCTGGTTTTTGCTTTTATACTGTGGATGGATATATCAAGATAGAAGACAATGTAATGCTGAGAATTCTTTCAGGTTTCAAAGTGCCAGGCTCTGGATGTGTTGACTGCTAAGTTTGTTTAGCACTACATTAGCTGCCTTCTTTTGCCAGTCAAGTCTTAGCAGGAAATTCTCTACAAACAGAGATAATCCTGCAGAGAAGCTTGTAACAGCTGATGGCAGAAAATAAGCCTGCAAAATAATTTGTAATTTTCTTTAAATAAAAAGAAAAAACTATACAGCCTTAGAAGGAATCCTGATTTAATATCAGCAACTGCAATTATGACCAGCTTCAGTGAGAGGTATCTGCCTGCAATCGTTTTCTGTGTGGGATGTAATAAAAAAAAGTAGTAAATAAAATGACCTTCTCCACTTTGGAGTCTTAGAACTAGAGATTTCAAAAATGCACTTTTTTATTTTCTGAGAGAAAGAATGCAAGGCATTGCATTGCATTGTCCTCTTCATGAGCAGATTACCCCTGCTGGCTTCCCTCTCCCTGTGAGGGATTCCAGCCAACAGGTTAGCTAACCCCCGTCAGGCAGGGCAGTCCCAAGCCCTTGGCTCTCTGTCCCCACTCCCCTGCAGGTGCAAAGGAGTCAGGAGGTCAGCCCAGGGCTTCCCACCAGAGGGGTGACTCCAGCAGCCCAAGACGGTTCTTCAGCTGTTTTAAATTAACATTTCAGGAGGAGGGCACACATCAAAGCCAGACTGGATGGGGCTCTGAGCAACCTGCTCTAGTGAAAGGTATCCCTGAACACAGCAGGGCAATTGAAACCAGATGACCTTTAGTGTCTCTTCTAACCCAAGCCATTCCGTGATTCTATGATCTGCACCACTTTGGTCATGGTGGCATGATGGAGGAGCAGTGGAGGCAGTTTCAAGGACTGGATTTTTCTTTAATTCTCTGCTAAAGCCATTCTCACCACACTGCTGGGCATTCCAGGTGAGTAAATAGGAATTACTTATGTGTTAGATTTTGGTTCTACAATTTTGACTTGTGGTAAAGACATCTTTAAATTTGGAGCATCTTTTTTTTTCTTGAAATGTTCAAGGCTGAGCAGAACTGCCACACTCCTAGCACAGGTGCAATTTCTTAAGGTGAAAACAGTGGTTCCTGGATGCCTAAGTCTGCCTGCCACTCAAGAGGAAAATTACCCGTTGTTAATCATTGTCTTTAATTTACAAGTGCAGGCTTCTTCTCTCTAATGGATCAAACATTTGTACTTCCCCTCCCAAAATAAAAGTAGCTCAAAATCCCAAACAAACAAAAAAGCAAAACAACAAAAAAAAGTGACAGAACATTATTCTACTTTATAACAATACTGTACTTTGTGTTGAAGTCAATTACACTGAATCATGACATTACACAGAATTCAAAAGTAAATAAAATACAACAAATCAATCTGCCTAGTCTGTGAAAAGCAATTTTTTACTAGAAACATCAAATATCTTTGCAAGATGTTTAGTTTCTTTTTTCTTCAACATTGTTAGGCAGCCTTTCAAGAGACATATTTGTCAAAGCGTTTTTCAGACTGATTTCATCTTGAAGGTACCTACTGGCCTCTAATTCTTATTGCACTAGTTATATGGTTTGATACACAAGGAACTTAATTCCAGGTATGAACAGTATGGGCAGTAAGAAAAACTATGTACCCATTTAGTAAGCAGAAATTTGTATTTGCTGATGACACCTTACTGCCAGCAAGGAAAAGTGTGTAGGTGTTCCCATGAAAAAAACCCAATACCACAAACCCAAACACAACACCCACACCAAAATCATATCTGTTTGTCCTGTAGCACCAAAGAGTATGAGATGATGCTTTGCCAAAGAGTACTTATTTGAGATTGCACTGCAGACAACCCTCAAATTTCAACAGTTTCAATAAAGATATACCTAACCATTTTCCTTTCTAGTCCAAATCCTCTCTTTTGCAAATGTACTTGTCAAGGCCTCTGCTTCTCATTTTTATGCAATAGATAACACATACAAAAAGTGCCATCATGCCCCACTGAAACCTGGAATCCAAACCACATCAAATGTAATGAACCAACTGCAGCAGTCAATATATGATGAGTGATACCTCCTTTCCAGGCTGTTGGCATTCATGTGCTTGGACAGAAACCACTTTGTCCAGATTGTGGCCATTACTTTGTGTAGACATCTCCTACACTATTTTACTTACCTTCCAGACACCAAACACATGGTGGTTCTCTATTTCCAAGGAGCTCTTTATGTCTAGGTAAGCTCTGGTGTCTTCTGTTCATCACAGAGTACACAGGTAAGTGGCAAATGCTCAGAATGGAAGCTTTACAAAACAGAAATTCTTCCTTTACCTTCCTAAACTTGCCTGTGATCTAAGAACCTGCACTGAAGCAGGTTCACTCTCTATCTTGAAGAGGCAGCACCTGTTCTCCTAAAATCACATACCCCTTTTCTTAGTCCTCTCCAGACATTTCCTCTGAGGCCAGACAAAGCATTTCACTCGAGAGCTGTTGTGAACTTTTTACATCACAGCTCTCAGCACAAGCAGCTACTAATCACAGCCTTTCAGGTTATACTGGAAACAGTCAGCAAACAAAAGTAGGAAGTGTTATTTTTAAATTCCTGACAGGACAAATAGATGCAAAAAAAAAAAGGCTTATAGGTCAAGTAGCACTGATAGACAGCAGTGGGTTTAGATCATTGTCTCAGCTCTGTCCATGGTCATTAGGACACCTACCAACTCTATGGACAAAATGGAGATTGTCAGAAGCTGAGAGAGTGCAAGTTAATTGCAGTAGGAAGCAGGAGACCATATCATTCATTAGCTCACAGATATTTCACCGAACAAAGGTCAGGTGTCATAGCCAAGGCCAGAGAGAGAAGTCATCTACAGAAACCCATTTGACTGGTAAAATAATAACCTTGCCTTTAAATAAGTAAATTATTTTTTTAGAGGAAATAACCTAAATGAGCTTTTGTTGTGAAAATGAGAATTGAAGTTGACTCAAAACTTCAAAATCAGTTAGACAGCAGTGGGTTTAGAGAAATAGAAAAATGAACATGCTGCTTGCATGTCAGTGAGCACTTTCCTTGACTGCAAGCCTAAATTGTAGGTCTATAAAATACTCTCTAAAGTAAGGCACAAATAACAGCTTCTGCCTGTCTGGACATTACTGCAAATAACATCAACTGTAGGCTGGGATCAGCTCAGAACCATTCTGTTCATTACATTAGCAAGGTCATCCATGGCACTGCTTCCTGCCCTGCTTCTGTGGTGTAACTGCATTCAGCTATTCCCTATTTAGCTAAATCCAAGGTGGGAATATTAGATGCATTCCTAAAGAAAAATGCTAATATAATCCTAATATAATACATTATTTTAGGATTATATATTATATATAATAATCCTAATATAATCCTCCACAAGGTATTAACACACAGCTTTAAATTACCCAAATTTTTAGCAATTATCAGCCAGTTAATCCATGCTTTGCTGGGTATGTAAATGACAGGCAATGCACATCTTAGGTGGATTTACTACCCACACTTAAAATCGTTACTAGAAACACACTGATTTTGAAATGTTAAATTTTTCTTTCACTTATGTAAGTGTAACACAACACAGAAGGTTGCCCAATCTCTTGCTACCAGTGCAGTACTATTAGTTATCTGCTCTGGGGGAAACCCAGTGAACATTTTTTTTTTCTTTTTTTGGTAGGGTTAAGGATAAGAATTTTATCCCACTGGGAGAGGAAGTTTGCCTGACTTGTGTGATTCTATGGACCACTTGGAGCTCCATGTCCCCCATGCAGCACAGGAGAATGGACCAGATCTACCCATCCAGCATTAAACAGACATTCTTTAAGCCAAACTGCGCCTCTTGGAATGTAGGTTCAGATTCTGTATAAAAATACATATTTGATTAATAGTTGATTGGTGTGGGTCATTCCACAGCATGAAAAGTCAAAGCTCTTACAGAATTTCTGCTTAAAAATGTCAGAAAAACCTTCCTCTTCTCTGGATGTACCTAGATCTACAAAATTATACCATGTCTAAAACAGATATGCATAATCCAAAAAATGTAGCTACTTTCTTAGAATATTCTTGGCTTACTTCTGTTCATTTACTAAGGAAATATAAAACTTTCAAAATGTTTGCTTCTGCAACCATTTCAACCCCCTATTTTGTAAAATAAATAAACTTGACATTTAGGCTCCTTGATAAGTTGTACAACAATCTGGTTACTACTGTTTTGATTTAATGACTCCTATTTATGTTGCAAGCCACAAAGAGTGAAAATTTTGATTTACATATTTGATTATAAAATTCAGAATTGGCCTAAATTCAAGCATACAAGCTAAACATTTATTTGCATATTCAGACTAGTAAAAAAAAAAAAAAGGCACAAAAAAGCCCCAATCAACTCCCATTTTGCCTCAAATTCTGAAGTGATCACAAATCAACCCAAATTCCAGTAGTAAGTCATTCGTGTTCATCATATTCCTGTCACTATACAGGCAATAGCTGAAACAGGCACCATGCAAAGAATTTTGTCAGATTGATAGTCCTTTTTAAGATTAGGTTTTCTCAAGAATAAAAGGCAGCATCGTACTGAAGGTTTATATTGCAGTATCACATAAAGCTTTGCATATTAACCTAGGAGCTCTGGATTTCACATGAGATATACATCATTGCAGACACAATTCAAATTGCTAAAAACAAAATCAAAATGTGCCTGTGTTTCCAAGACAATTCAAATTCTTGAAAAAGACACTGTTGGTCTTGCTAACAAAAAGTTTTGCTAAGCTAATTATTATGCAGGCACCCAATTTTTTTCACCTTCTCTAATGAATATTCTCTTCTAATGCACTGCTACTGGTGAGTAGATATTAGTGTACCACCTTCCATTAAACACTTATGCACTGGTTTTTTCACAAGGTCTCTCCTCTTGGCAGTGCACGGGACATAAATTAGTTATGTACAAAGCTCACCAAAAACTTTTCTCACATACCTTGCCTTGCCTTATTTACTGCCAAGTCTTCTGAGTGAGAAAACATTTCCTAGTATTATACCCTTAGTTTAAGTGCTTTGGATTCTCTTGCATTAGGGTTCCTGTCTCAGTCCAGACACGCTCACAGTGGACTCTTTATACACAGATTTTGAAACTATTATTTAATTATTTGGCTAGGGATGTTTTTAGCTTCAAACATGTCAAACATCTTAAGCCGGCTGAGTGACCTCTAAACATCCTTGTCTCATAAACATGCAGTAAGAATTATTCTTACTGACTTATACTAAAGATTATAAGAGCTCTGTCACTTTAGTTTTGTTTTTTTTACTACACAGAGGCTTTAGAGCACACATTCTGAGTAAGATGATAAATTGCATATGTTGCATGCTGCTCTGCACTTAAATAATATTCTATTTTTGATAAGATTATTCTAAAGAACTTTGCTCAAGACTTAAATACTCTAAAAGGAAAAAAAAAGTGAGACTTTGCTGAGTATCTTCTCCCTCATAAGTGCCAAATACAACACATCATGTGCTAGGATGGGGAGGGGAAGAGTGAGAAGGAGAAAAATAATTATGCTGTGCAGCTTGGAAGGCTGCTACGTGCTATAACTGAGGATTTTTTAGATTCATAAGAAAGTTGCTGAGCCTTGTACTCACAGGCAATTTTGTGAGATGTAGTCCTGTGCCTTGCACTGCTGCATAGTCTTCTACTGTCTGTACAGTTGAGGCATTGCCCTTCTACCGCCATGTGAAATATGCTCACAAGCAAGGGCAGAGTTGCCTGCACTGAATAGCTGATTTCCTTGATAATTCAGTGGGTCCTTACGGCACTTCAGAAAGCCAGGAAAAAGAAAGGACTACAAACGTGCAATGTGTCTGAGGCACCATTGGAGAAAACGAGGAAAAGACAGCAGAAGACAGAAGGATGGAATGGCTCATCCTGTGTTGCATCCCCTAAAAGAATAAGGGATTGTAGCTCATTTCAATGGGTCACACAGGAGAAACTCCATTCACTCACACACAAACACAGAGAACTCTGCATTCGAAGCTCTAGTTTTGCTAGGAAAGAAACCCCAAACAAAAGACTGTCTTCTCTCTGTTTCTATCAACATCTTAAAACTCAAATCTATGAGTTCAGTGCTTTTTTTCACATGCTAGAAATGTGGCCACGTCAGTCTGCCCAGCCTGCAAATAATACACATAAATTTTATCCTGACAAGTCTCCTCTCTCTGTAAAATATAAGGAATAAAACGTTAACCTATGGTAGGAGATACATGGAAGTCCTAAGGTTAAAAACAGGTAAACTGAGCTATATTAAAGAGTTTACAACCCAATTTCTAATAGATGTTTAAAAGCCAAAAGGCATGTATAAACAGCACAAGGAACCATCATCTGTTTTTAAGAAATAATTGGAATTAGAAGGCAACTCCTCCCACTGATGTCAGTGCACAGAAAATATTGCTACCTGTGATGTACAAAGAAATTTCTCTTGTCATTCAAAGGCCCTGAAAACTTCAGTGGAAGTTTTCTTGTTCAAGCCTATGGTCCTCCTACATAAAGTCAACAGCACTGCGTCAATGATTTGTTTAGAGGAGTAACAGACAGATAAAACCTGCAACCTTTATTCATACACAGCCTACCTCAATACTTTCAACATCCTAAGTGAAAGAAATTTTCTCTTAAGGATCCCCAAAAGACCATAAATTTATACACATTTTGAGTTACTTTTTGTCACAGAATAAGAGATTGCAGATTATAGAATCACATTTGCTCAGGAGGAGAAGGTCATTATCACGTAATTTTGATCATGAAGACAAACACTGGCATAGTCCTTATGCTTCTGCATGGTCTAAATCCTGATCATCTCCATTCACACCGAAAGTCTCAGCAAGTTAGACTGCATATAAATCTGAGTAAGAATGAACCTTCTCAGACAAAAGATGATATTAAAAACCAGTAATTCTGAAGAGAACTGACCTTCAAATGGTCAAATTAACGTCTTCATAAGTTGAAAGACAAACAGGACAATATCACTGAAACCCCAGGCTCCTATAGCCCCACTGGACACAAACCTTCGTGTCAATGGCCCTTCATTGTCAAATATCTAAAAAACAGCCATAAAAGAGAAGACGGTTTGGTAAAAGACAAGTAGGTTGCAGATAACATAACCGTGGCAGAGTGGGAACACAGACTCTGCTTTCCCTCATTCTGAGAAGGGGGGCATGATGACTTTGCAATGCATCCTGAAGACTTCCTCTCATTCCCATCCTGGTGTGAGGTACCACAGTCCCAGACCGGCTGTAACCACTGTGCTAGCACAGAAAAGGAACAGAAATTCTTGAGAAAAGCTCCTTGAGAGTTCAGGAATTTGCGTGTGTGGATTCTTCACACTCGAGGAGCTGCTGCCTCTTGAGGGAAGGCAATTACACGCTTCCTCACCTGGCAGTCTTCAGAACGAGCTGGGAGTTAGACAAGCAGCACTGGCATGCACTGGGCAGAAGAGGTAATTAGAGTCAGTTTCCACATAGGAAAGGCTACAGACAGGAAAGTTCCAGCCCAATTGAGCATTGTCAAGGCACTCACCTCAGACGCTCCTTAACGCTGACCCTCTACAACAAGTCACCTAGAGTGCACTTGTTCACTGCTACTTTGAGCTATTCATGTGATTTTCTGTCCTTGGCAGTCAGATAGGTCTTTTCAGAGCCAGCCTTTTACCAAATGCTTCTGTAGTCACTGCAGGCTGTCTTTCTCTTTTTTGCTGACAGAATCACCTGCAGATGATGTCTTTGTATTACACTTTTATGTCAAATGTGCCTGTTATTCTTCTGCCCTGTTATGGTATGACAGTTACTGATGCCTAACGTACAAGTTTAAGTTGTACCTTTTATTCACAAATCCATGGACATGCATGGTTGTCAAATTATCAGGATGTTTTCTCTGCAAAGAAACTTGAAGCCAACTAAGATCGTTGGTAAGAAAAGATTACTAAAAAACCCATAACAAAAACAACAACAAAAACCCCACATCAAATAATGCCACATTAAAGAGCAAAAGCTGCAAACAGCTGGGGTATCTGCCCACCTCACCCCACCCCTAGGAAAAAAAAAAATAAAAATCAAAGATAAACCTAGGTAGCTTTTTGATGGAGTTATCCTTAAGCATGGTCCATAAATATAAGTGGTTCTTCACACATGTCCATACTACTCACAGCCTACCATTCCCAGCTCTCTTGCCTCAACACCTATGATTCGGCTTCACGTTTTCTTACTGATAGCTGCTCCAACCAAAATTATTCATCAACAAAAGTTTCACTTAGCAACCGTTTCCAGGCAAGATTTGCCACCCAAATGCACTGCACAGGAATTTCTCTGACTGAAGCAAAGGAACATCAAACCTATCAAAACACTTAATGCAAAATCTGTTCAAAATACAACAATCTTTCTCTACCTTAACAACAACTACTCTCTTCGAAAAAATATTTACAAGGAAGACAACCAGGAAAATAAATCTGCATCATGGCAAGCAAGAGAGAATACATTTACTGGACAGCCAGACAGCCTGTGAAAAAATACAGCTGCATACAGGAAGCTGCAACTCAGACAGGAAGATTTTAGCTAAGCTTTGAAACAGGAGCACACAATATTAAAAAGTTCCCAGAGGATCCTAAACTACTTGAGTGTTTCCCAGAATTCCCACATAAACGCAAGGACAAATGTTTAAAATGGCAATATTGAAGGAGGAGAGGGAAACAAAACCCAGCAGTACTGATGGAAACAGCTAGAGGGGAAAATGATGAATTCAAGACCAAAGGGTTGGCAAGAAGAACCAAAGTTCTTTACACAATGAGACAAGTGTGTGGGAAGAAGGGTGCCTTTTTTACCCCTATCAGTCAGCTTTTACATGTTTTTTGTCTTCTGCTCTAACAAACCTAAACATCATGAGCTCCAGCAATATCATAGTACAGCACACATGGTAAAAGACGGAGACATAATCATTGCATGCAAATATAGTCAGGTGAAACTCACTGAAAGCCAAGCAAAGATTTTGTGGGTATTTGTAAAAACAGTTGTGACAATGGAAAAATGTCACTGCAATGACCACTGCAGAACTCATGCAAGCAGGAGCACCTCCTTACATGCCTTACATACATCCTTTATGGTTAGAGTAGCATTGAAATCCAAGCTATTGAATATGATCAGGATTGCTGTTGCTATTCATCCAGAGCCAGACAGCTGCAGGACCCCATTTGTTTATACCAGTAACTTTAGCACAGATAAAAAAAGTGGTTAGGACTACACATAAACCTGGGTAATACTGTTAACCCCAGACACCCATCATCAGCCAAAGGCTTGATCAGAGGTGCATAACTCTAAAGGGCAGGAAGACCATTAAGAATTCACCATAGAAATACAAACTGCAGTTCACATCTACCTTACCCACAGGCATCTCTTCTTCTGCCTCTTCCAACACCCATTTCCCAACTGCCTCTCTTTCCAGTCTCATCATCACACTCACCCCTTGTATTCCTCCAAGAAAAAGAATCTTGATTTTAATTCAGGAAGAATTCTGTTTCAGGAGGATCTCCACTATGAGGCTGGATTAGAGGAAGGAAAAACACAATGAAACAGAGTGCCACAGATTTTAGAATACATATACCCAGGGACTGAAGTAAATATCTAACTTAAAATGGGATTTTACTGTCTGAAAACAATAGAGGAAAAGGACCTGAGTCTGCTTACTCATCAAACAGGCTCTGATTGACCCAAGTGAAGGAGCTCTGTGAGTGTACTCACAACCTGGGTGATCACAGACCTGTGTAACTCGTACTGGTTGACCCTGCTCTGAGCAGGGAGTTGGACCAGCTGATCTCCAGAGATGCCTTTCCACTGCAAAGGTTCTCTGATTAATGTGTCAGTCAGAACAGGTAGGCTCACAACCAGCAAATACAATAGAGGAAAACCACTGACCGTGGCAGAGGACTAGAAAAAAAAGCAGAGGCATAGATTTGGTGAGATCAAGTTTAGATGAGAAATTAACACCTCTTTCCCATTGATCTGAATAATGAGACCCTCAAGCAATCTTTTGGATACAAAATAAGGAGCAAAACAAAATATATCTCTGTCTATACCTATACACACACACATACATGACAGGACACCAACAAACACCTTGTATTCCAAGATGCCAACCACCTACCCTGGAGGACATGTAGGCTGAGAAGCCACATAGCTTTAGACTTAGGCTAAAAACGATTATGAGAGTGGAATCCCCACAGACAAACTGAAAAGGATGAGCAAAATAGCATGAAAAACTCCACTGAATTCCCAAAAAACCCCACTGCATTCCTAAGAGAGCTAAATTGATCTGTAACTTGTGCAGAGGCCAGCAAGGGAGTAAGAGGAGAGCAGAAGACATCAAAGCACAGATCCCAACTCTAAATGGCACAGATGAGCAGGCTTTGCACAAGTCCTTGATAATCCCAAGAGCTTGCTATCAGCTCCCACAATCTCAGTATGGGCTGGGGGTGGGGATCAGGCTCGCCTCCTTGATTAGGTGTTTCTGTACAAATTAGAGTCTGCAGAGCATTAGGTGGCTCAGGAGCAGATCTTTCCATTTGATTTGATCCCAAAGGAATGCAGCTGAATGAGAACCAAAGTGCAGCAGGACAGGGAAGTTCAGAAGATCCACACCAAAACTGCACTCCTGATTCACAGCGAGATGCTGGCATGGATGCATCCTGACCCTGAGGAACCATCCAAGGTTTGCATTCCCCACAGGAGCAATCTGATTTTGAAGTACAAAATACCTACAACTTCTGAAGGGTTTTTTCTTTACTGGTGCTGAATGCCTGCAAAACATTGAACCATATCTACCAAACAATGGATTTTTAGGAATTAATGGATATATCAAGCAGCCTTCATGTAAATGTTTGGAACACACAACCATCAGAGTGTGACGTTTCCATTTAACCCGTGGTTAAGCATTGTATCAGCATGTTGTATCTTTTGCCACAGTTGGCCATCAGACACCCTTCTCACAGAAGAGAAAGGAACCCAGAACTGCAGACAGAATAAATACACTGTAGTGAATTCACTCATTTCCCCATATGCACATTAAACCATTGCCTTCCTGCTTCTGGAATTGATGTTCCTTCTTCAGCACATGCAAATACCAAATCTATCATACTGATAACACGTTTAAGCAAAATCATGGGAATATCTAGCTTTTCAGTGTTTCCAAACTTGGAGATGTTGTTTAAGATCAGACTATTTACCTGAGTTATTAAAAACTACAGAAAAACCCCAATTATCAAATTATTGTCTAAATATTTTGGGATTTTTTTTGTTTATTCCTTCTTTTATACTTCCAACAGGTGACACTACAAAATTCTCTTTATAAGCAGATAACTTTTTTAGTACAGTTGAATACACAAGGAAAGTACTTAACATGATTGGTTGCAGAAATGACAGACTTTTAGGGTCTCTAATACTACAGCATGAGTTAAAAGATACTTCAATGGAAATTGTGAGAGAGGAGTAGAGAGTGTATAGGACGGGTGGATTATAACTGTCCATGCAAGATTTATTTTAAGTCTTTTCAGAGTTTTTGTGCCCATAAAGAACAGAAAAGACAGATTTTTTTAACTACAAATTCTGTCTTTTGGTTGATTTTTTTTTCATTTGTTTCAGTTTTGCTTTAATTTAGAAGACAACCTGATTTTTTTTAAACAGCAACGTAAGAAAGTTTTCTTTGACAATCACCAATTATATGCTTTGTAAGAGTTCTTCACAATAGCACTTTAAATTCACTTTCATTCAACACAACACGTCAGATTCATTTAATCACCAATACACTCAAACGGGAAGTTCTTCTATCTCCAGTTATTCTTTAATGAAATACTCCTACACTCCAGGTAGTTATCACAGAGAATGAGAAACGTAGGAAAAGATATTTTGGTATAACACAGATGAAAATTATTAATCAATATTAGTTTACATCTTCTACCTGCAACAGTATCTCCAGCCAACCTGGGGAAAAAATTGCTACTTTCAACTTGGCTGCCATGGTAACATGAAATGGTCCAATTTATTGCAGTTATCACAAATGCTATTAATCCTGGGGATAACGATGGGTGGCAATGAGCCATACTGAGGAAGATTATTTTCTTTTAGATTTTGCTAAGGGATTTGGGAAGAAATAAAATAACCAGTACTGAAGATGATAGCTGAACAGAGACATTGAAAAATGAGTTAAAACTGAAGATCTAAGCAATTTCTTTGTTCATATTCCTACTCTGAATGGCACCAATCACTGAAAAGGTGAGGCACAAGTCTGCTTGCTTTTGGTAGAGAGTAGCAAGTTGAGATTTCAGTAGGGTTTTTTGCTGATTTAGTACAGTAGGAAACAGTTTTCTGAATCTGTAAGTCTGGCTTCAAGTACGCTTTTACTTCTCATGAGAACAAAATGAGACCTTTAACTGTTCTGTCTTTTCTTTTTCCTCTTAAACTTTTAAAGAAAGAACATGCTGGTTTATATACCCTCTGTCTCCGTAATGGGGAACTTGACCACATGTCCTGATATTTGAGATGAGAGTTACCCTCTTTTAGAACCACAGATCATTCTGGTGGAAAGGTCTCTGGAGATCATCCAGTCCAACCTTCATCTCAAAGCTAGACAAGCTTCAAAGTCAAACTAAATTGCTCAGTGGATCTAGTTAAGTTTCCAATACCTCCAGTAATGAAGGTTCAACAGACTCCCTGGGTATCTGCTGCAGCATTAGACTTCTCTCACAGCAAATCCATCCTCCTTCCCCCACCACTTCTTATTTTCCATTGGAATTTTACAACTTGTGACTGTTGCCCCTTGTCCTCTCTGTGGATGTCAAGGAGAGCTCACAACTCCATCTCTCTAACACCCCTCAGGTACTCGAGGACAGAAATTACAACCTCTCTGAATCTTTTCCTCTCCGATGTGAAGAAATCCAGTGCCAGGCCCCTGAAGGCACTGACAGGCCTCACGGGCCCTTCCCCAGCCATGGGCCCAAAGAGCCCATTTCAGCTGTGACAGAGGCCATTAGTTCCCACTTTAGCAACATTCTAGGAGTCTCCAGTACTTTGTCCTGGGCAAATCTCAGAAACACACTGCAGTCCTGTCCTTCTATCTTGCTCCACTTGCTACTATTCACCCCTCTGGGTGGTCGCAGGCCCTGGTTCTTCTCCCTGCCATGTCTGAGTTGTCAACAGATCCCATTAGCAGCATCCAGCTCTGCCTGTCCCTCTTGGACACTGTGGTGTCCCCCATCAGAGAGGCACCACAACCAGTGCTGGGGTCACCTACACTCCCTGAAGGACTCCTTTCAGGGCAGCCGCACTCCTGATGATTCCTTGACTCCTTAGTTTCAAACAAAATCCTCAGTACCTACATTCACGTGTGTGGATGTAACCCTTCAATCAGGTAGAGCACATGCTCTACTCTATAGTCTTCCTCACCCCTAGAGAAAAGTGCAATTACTACAATAAGAAGTAGCTGGGGATTATTACAGGAAAGATATTTTATATATACACACACTCTCGTCTTGCAAAGCTTTTCCAAACAGTTTTCATCAAAACACTAAATTCTGCCACCATACTGACATTTTTCAAATTAGAAGAAATACATGAACAAAAAGGTCTATTTGCCCTTCACTTGAAAGAGTCCAAAATTATTTTCTCTTACTATTCTGCTAAACCAAGAAAATTTCCACAAATTTCACACAAGCAATTGCTGATCAGTAGCAGTCCAAGATATTTTATTGATCTAAGCAAAAATTTAAGAAGCACTTCAAGATAACTATTCTTACTGCAGAGTGTTTTCATGCTATATGAAAAAGAGGTATCATCATAAGAAAATTACTGCCACATAATTTTCCAGCATAAAGTGAAAGCACAGTCATTATTAGGAGCCAAGTCTTGTGAGTATCATGCTGTGCTCTTAAAGCTGGAGGTGATACAGGCTGCAGGAAACAAAATTTATACCTTCTGTTCATATGATATTCCAGAGTAATAGGAATGTATACCTCAAGATTTGTAGAATCAGCTGAGGCGCTTACTAGGTGGGCCCTAAAAAGTGCCTGCTGATGCCCAGGGACTGAGCTCAGCTCTGAATAAGGGTTTCAAGTCTCCAGAATTTACCAAGGGAACTATGGCTTCCCAGGCATGTGATGCTAGAATTCTTTCCAGTCAGGCCTTAAGGATTGTTGTTTCAATCCACACTTCCATACTTCCATTTCTGCTTCAATTAACAGTTTATTAGAAGGTGCTCAACTTCCTATTTCACAATGTGTTTGTACCTTTGATGTGCAATTCACAGGGATCCTCCTTATCTAAAAAATCCCTGGTTGATGAAATATTTTTCTTTTTTTCTCTTTTTTGCTTGTCTGCAAGCAAATTGTCTTTTGTCCCATAGATATGACAACTGAACAATACAAATATATGCAAGAGCACAAAATTTTAAAAGGGCATCCCAAAAGGAAAGAAATAGTTTCAATTTAATTCTTTAGTCTTGTTCTGTGGATGACTGATGTGTAAGGTAGTTATAAGAAGCTTCACAGCCACTAATTAAGTGTAAGCAGCTTCTAAAGTGTAATATGCATGGATTTCTATAGAATTATGCAGAGTTTGCATATGTTGTTTGCTAAAAAAATAATCACACTTATTAATGTATTTATATATAGTTGTACACTGGCAGGGGGTGTCACTTTGCAAGTGATGATGTAGGGCCTTGGAACCCTTTGAAATGAGTGTAGAGAAAATGCCTTTCCCAAACAGACACACTTGCACAGAAGCCCTATTGAAGCAATCAAAAGCATTCTGCTGTTTGGAAAAGGATGTTCTGGTGTTAATTCTTTGGAATAGTGAACAACTACATGCATGACAAAACCAAACATTATTCCAATTCTGGCAAATAAATCACAAAAATTAAACTTCAAAAAGTTGGCAAGAGCAAAACAGAAGATTCCTCAGGGCTATATTTTAACTTCTCATTAAACAGGAGAATTTATTAAATTTTTTTTAACAAATTAAGTTCCACAATTTCAATGCAAATAGAAATTTATAGGGGGAAGTTGGAATTAAAAGATTTAACAAAGGTTTTTAATACAGATAATTGTTTTGCAATACATCTTATTAACAGAAGACTTCACAAAGGTTAATTGTTACCATCAAAAGGTGATAATTAGACATTTCTCACAGTTCAGCTTACTTAGAGAAATACATCTCTATTCAAGAATATAATAAATCATATTCTTAAGATAAAAGGGAACTTCCCAGCATGCACGTTTACAGGAGAACATCTATCATTCAAACCTTCTAAAGAATTAATGAAAGAGGCATTTCCACTATCTTCATATTACTTAACACTAGAGATTACTTCAGATAGCAGGATATGTATTTTTGCCTGACTTTAATCACAGCATTTCTTTTTCAGACACCTGGAACAAAGTGAAGCCAAGAAATAAAGGTGTAGGCAGCAGCAGCAGCTTCCTCTTCACCCTTGATACCCATGGTGAATGCAAAAGAATGCTAAATTAGGAGACACTGAAGAGGTTCAAAAAAGAAATGTCAGAACAACTAATACCAGAGTATTTGATATAAAGGAGATTAGTGAATTTTCTTTGGAGTTGGAAAACACGAGTTCAAACCAGCTTATAGAAGAAGGCACTGAACATCAGTATTCCTCACTATCCCTTATTTAATACGTCATAAAGCTTGATCTTCTGGTGAAGCCTTCTTTCCTAATTAAAACTATTTGATAAGCATAATCCTAAATTAATGGACAGTTTTGCATTACCTAAAGCCTATGCTTTTCTACTGATAAGACTGTTAGCTGAAAAAGTTCCAGCCTTGAACTGCAACATTTATAAGCATATACTTTAAAAAAAAAAAATCAAATCTAGAGAGACTTTACTTGTTTTTATTGTAACATTGTGTAAACCTGTTTCTTCTCTTTCTTTTATAACTAACAGACCAAATCATTGAGGCTGGGGCCATCTATATCATACTTCTTTCCAAGGTTGATTTTTTGGGGTGAGGAGTTTTTTCTCCCCTTGCCTTGGGAGGGGTTATTTTTTAAAGGAGTCAGCCATTTCAAGAAGAATAAAAGAGTTCAATTTCTTTTAGAAAGGATAAAATATTCCCTAATTTAAAACCTCTCATACTTTAAAGCCAACTCAAGGATAGGTAGAAAGAGTGAGTACCTGATGTTGGAAGCAAATAATTTTATCTGTTCAAACTTGGCAAGTTAAACGACTTTCAAAACTCTGAGGTCATAAGTAGTCAGCAGACAGCATGACAATAGCAACTCATTTTCAGGAGCCATCAGCAGCATTAGACAAGCTCCAGCTCTCCAGGGAAGCTGAAGGCTGACCTTACACCCATCACTATCCTGCAGTGCAGTGAGCAGAGCTGCAAGGGTTGGGCAGGATTTTCCCCACTGCTTTCACAGATGCAGCAAGAGGTGCAGGAACACAAATGCTATTTAACGTCCTTGACTAGCCTGCCACTTCTGAACCCCCAAAAGAGGATGCCTTACCTTAATAAAAGGTAAGATGGATGGCAAAGCAGACAGGTGGAGGAAAATAACTTAAGCCATGTTGGTGACAAAGCCAGCTCTGGCTGGCCAAGGAGACAGAGCATGGCAGAAGTGGCTGAGTAAGGAGCCAGCTGGGCGGGACACACAAAAATGGGATTGATTTCACCTGGTTTTAATTCATCTGTGGATTAACCAACCCCTTGTTCAGAGCAGGGTGCTAGAATGCAATTCCTTTGTTATATTGCAGATGCAGCTGTGAGAGACTGGTTCAATCCTAGGCCTTTACTTCTTCTGACCACACAAAGGAGGTCAGTGCAGGCACAAATGACCCCGTTTGTAAATGCCTACACTTGTTCATAGTCCTTCTGAAGTCTTTTGTGGAGAATGGGCAGGGAGCCAAGAGTTAAAATTGAGATTCTTACTCAGCAGGAGACCACCAAGATGGGAAGTTATGGCAGTAGTACCAGGATTGTTTGAGAGCCTTTTTTTTTTTTAATTGCTCTGCCTGAAATCCAATTCTCATTTTTCAATACTGAAAGTCAATACCAGCTACATGGTGGACATGAAACGTGTTATTTTGCAGTAATATCATTCAAAAGGCATCTTCATCAGGCAGTCAAATTTAGAAACACTTTTGATATAAATCTTCCTCTGTTTCAGGCCCTAACCTAAGATGAGAGAGCAGTAGTACCTTCTCCTACAGGGAGGTGGAACCACTATGCTCATGGTTTATGGCTAGTAAGTTTGTAAACAATAAATTTCAGAGGAAGATTCCAAACAGAGTTTGAACAGGCTGTGATAAATCAATCACTGAGCAATTTATCAGATAGCCTCATTAAATAAATACTCTCCAGTCTGAACAGTGTTTCAGAAAAGATTCCAGTGTGTGTGTGTGGAGAGTAAATAAACATATTAATAAAGTTTATAACACGTATAGGAAAGTATTTTTTTTCTTAATTAATTTTTAGCCCTTCTCTCTCCCTTTCCTTCTTCAGGGCCCAAAACATTCGCTGACAATCTGAACAAGTTTAGTTATTTTTTCCTATATATATCTTATTGTCAGCAAATCCTTTAAAAATCAAAAATGTATATTCAATAAATTGATCTGATTGTCCTTGCAGAACATCTGCAATGCTGGTCTAATAACCCCATTAGACAGTGTTTGACTCCATCTACACACCCTATAAGAAGTGCAGGTATTGCCCCAAGTGCAGGTACTACCAAATCATGTAGGTGAGAATAATCCAGTAATTTATCTTCACACCTGCAGGCTTATACTTAGCCAAAAGATGAATAAGTAATAAACTCCTTATAAATGTCGATAGTTATATTGGATGGGTTTCATTCCTAAGAAACAATAAGTCTTTTGAGATTCTGGTATCCAAGACAAATATCAATCCCAGGAATGACTCCAACAAAGGCCTTCTTGGTTTATGTTCAGGAACTAAAATACAGTTTAAAGAGAGAACTGGACAATATATTTTGATTATTCAGCTACACAAAAAATACAGTTTTGTAAAACTGTTTTCCATATGAAATTTTCCAGACTTGAATACCCTCTCCCTTCTCCTGAAGTTTCAAATAAATCATACACTATGCAGTGCCTAGGCTGTACTGTACAAGAAGGTACCGATGACTTTCATAAAAATATCATTTTCACCCCCACTAATCAATACAAGTTTCTATCAAGTACACCACACTCTCCATTAAGCAATTATTCTGCACATTGTACATTCACTTCTTCAAGGGTTCTCTAACCTTCATGTATTTAAATAGAGTCAAACTGGCTTTAAATCACTAAACACATTGTTCCCTGAGACCTGAAGTTCATCCAGATTATCCAGTCTGCTGAAATTATTGAATGGCATAACGGAGCAACACACCCTGCACTATTTCTGTAACTGATGGGCTGCAATTTGGACATGAACCAAATGCAAATTTCTGTGCAGCCTGACTAATTGCCAATACTCTTGAGGATCATGGAAGAATCTCATTCTAAAGGCCATTAGAAGGAAAATCTATCGCATGCACTTTAAGGTAGATTTTCCTTCTGCCCCAGGCCTACATTTGTTTTCTTTAACGTTGCTCAAGTTCTGTTTGCTTTCATGCAACAATTTCTAGATTTCCCATGTGCATGACAAGAAAACTTTACTATTTCTAACAGCACAGATCAAAGACTGCAGGCTTCACAAAGGTTTTTTCATTTATTTTATCTTCCACATCTACCTTTTTTCCTTTATTTTACTACTCAAAACTTGACAAGCAGCTGAAAGCTCAAAGGGTTTGGAGGCACTTTTTTGGTGTGTATTAAGATAAATTATGATGGACTGAAAACGCTATACAGACAGTAATTTCAGTTTTGCTAATATTGAAATACGTATCTATGAAGTTTATGTTATCATATACATAGACTCTTAGCCAATCTCTCCAAAGGCCTCCAGTGCTCTCCTCTTGTTGTAGCTAAAAACACCAAAACATATGGTGTACATTTTATTTACCTTTTAATTAAGCAAGAAATTCAGGCTAGAAAGGCCATCTTCATAAGCACAGCTGCCTGGGGCACCTTGGTGACAATTTCCTAAGTCGGTACCAGGGAAATGCTCTTCCAGGCTATGTGATGTACAAAGAAACATTTTTACAAACCTGGATTTCTCCCTCTAATGCCAAAGAGATAGGGAGGAGAAGAAAAACCTTGAAGTGACTCAGTTAAAATTATGATCTAAGGAAATGTCTGAAGCTCTAGAGAAGATCATTTTGGGTGCAAATGCAGCCCTTTAAAAAGTTACATCTCATGAATTGTTTTAAACACACCTCTGCTAATCTGTGCCAGGGGATTACAAAACAACTCCACATCACTTCGTTCAGAATCTGATGGGCTCACTGGGAGCTGAACTGCCCCTATGACCCTGAGCTGTCCGTGCCCATGGGATTCATATCAGGTGTCAGATTAGTTCAATGGCTACACTAAATCTGTAAATCTGCATTTATCTGTCCCATTAAGATCAAATGGATCTGACACTACCTGTCCTCAAGAATTGAACTAGGCTTAAAAACTAACAGGAGGAAGAATGAAATCTATGTTCCATGTTTCCCTATATTCCCTCCCCTCTCCCCCTTCTCTTTATGTATTTATGTCATACCAATCATTTCAGTCAGGGCCATCTGGTGGTCTTCTAATTATCAAGAAAAGGAATGGAATAGCTGAGGTTGTCATTCCAGAGACTAGTAATGAGCTGATATTCAGGTAATACACCAGAAAGGATCTGTCCCATGACAGGCTTCTTGGTACCAAAGCTGTCAATTGTTCAAGACAAATTCTTCCAAATAAAAGACAGACAGGATTTGGCTTAATATTCAATTATCACGTTCCATTTTAGTCCTTCTGAAAACAAGAATATTCAAGAACTCTGCAGATAAGTTTTTCTGTTTCATCTGCCATTTCTCTCTTCAAGCTGTTCCTGGCAAGGCTATTTGCACAATTTCTCAGATACATTACTTTTTCTTTCTGGTACTTCAGGGAGCTAAATCATATATAGACCAATAATATAGTCCAGCTCGTTATTCTTTATTTAGTTTCATAAAATATATCTTGTGCATCATTCATTTTATAATAATGTGTTTTATTTATGCAAGAATGCTTCATTAAGATTCAAAACCAGTGTGTTAACAAAGCTACAAGCATACACTGGCATTCAAAAGGCTATAATTTTATCTCAGTCTTCCTTTCAATTAAATACTATCGGCAAAAGTC
This sequence comes from Atrichornis clamosus, assembly GCA_013400975.1. Taxonomy (NCBI): domain Eukaryota; kingdom Metazoa; phylum Chordata; class Aves; order Passeriformes; family Menuridae; genus Atrichornis; species Atrichornis clamosus. The sequence continues at coordinate 74,433 of WBMZ01001566.1, forward strand.
CAAGGCACAGATCCACAGATCAATAAGAGCTGGGTCCTGTTTGCTCCACTCTCCAGTAGACACTACCTAATGGAATTCATGGAGTTACTTAGCCGAGAACAGTGGGTGTTAACCAGCTATAAGGTATAGAGGCAAGACATGCACCTGCCTCAGGTTTTAGTCACATTACAGGACTTCTATTTCATCAACAGGTACTGCAGCAGCTATCAGAAAATTGTTTGTATAAAGCATTTCATCAGAGACCCACTGTAAAATACAGCAGTCACCAGCTATAAATTAGAAAAGGCTCCAAAAAAGCAAAAACACTTTTTAAGAAGAATTTCAACAAAATGGTACCACTAGTATAATTTTGCATCCTAAATTAATAACTCGTCATGCTTTAACTCTTCATTTGCAAAACTGACTTCAATTTTGCAAAAGCAGTAAAAGTCTTGTGCTGCAAATTTCAGTTCAGAAAAGGACTTTCAAGTAAGTATTAAAGAAAGAAAATTAAATATTAGTGATTTTTTGACTTTATAGTATTCATATACTTCCTTTTGCCATGCCTTCATCATCCTACTTTTCAGTAGAGTGTGTGTGCATGAATGCAAGCACACGTGTATTTGCATGAATGAAATCTGATTTGACCAAGAAAACACAGGTACAAAGCTTAGGTTCTTACATGTTGAGCAGATACAAATAAAACAAACCTTCTCCCTCTGTAGCATTGGGTAACACCTAACTTCTCAATTACTAATGGCATTAAAATTTCATTATGAACAACAGAATCAAATTAGTCACAAGAGCAACCCTATGAATCAATTATTGCAATAAAGATACTGTTTGTTAATAGAGCAACCCCATGTTGCCCTTATTAGCACATGGTCTGTAAGAATTTTGGGAAAAAAATCAAGGAACCCCTTGTCAGTACCTGCCACTGAGACCTCACAGTGAAAAGGAGTGGACTATTATTACAGATGAAGCCACCAAGATGGTTTTATGAACAGCTTGTCACTAGCTGAAATTCAGATCAGGTTTAGGACATGCTCAAGTCCCATAGGAGTAAACAAAGAATAAACTGAGCACATTCCAGTGGTTAGGCTGGATGCATCTGTATCAGAAACAGTTTAATTGTTTTCTCATGTATAAAAAGTCATTTTCCTGGTCACTCTCTTCTTTGCTGAAGAAAGATGGTTTTCTACCACAGATAATTCTTCATCTAATAATAAGGAACTACTTAATGCAGATTGCCAATTTCAATACAAGAAGCCTTGTACTGCTGGACCATCCCTCACCTTAAACTCTTTAAACATTGGATTTTTCTGCAGCCACTGCTACCTGTTTGCATGTGCCATTTATCTAAATAATTTGCCATCAAGAAGAGCAAACGACTCCTTTGATTAATGGTTTATTGACTCATATGTTCAAGAAGCCTTTCCTTCAGTAATGTGGGGGGGTGATTCAGAGGCTTCCAGCTGCCTCTTCAGCAGTTACAGGAACTACTGTCCTTGGCCACTGAGAAAAGTTAAAATAATAAAGCTTTGGCAGTTATTTTTAAAGAGATGCTTACGTTAAATGTCCAGCCAGAAACATACTGTCAATGACTGAGTGAATGCTGGGTTCTTTAGAGTTTCATTTCATCTTAGACTAAAATTACTTGCTGTTTAGACAGTTTTTCTCAGCCTTCTCTCTTATATACGGAGAAAATTAGCCTCTGGACTTCCTGAACGTACTGTGTGCAGTAATCAATCTACTGCCATATAATTTTTTTTTGTGGTATTTTTCTCTACAAATGATTGTTTTCAAAAAACACTTAAGTTTTCTAAAGACTATTAGTTTGCAGCAATATTTTGACTTTAAACAGTGCCTCAGCAGAATTAGAGGGAAAAGTATCTTCAGTTTCCAGTCTGCTCTTGTAGGTCTCCGCTTGAGGGTGCAGGAAGTGGACAATACAAATGTGTGGGGGTCAGATTAAGAAGATTATTATTTGAACACTACATATTTTGGCTTAAAAAATAATTATTGACTTTGTCCCTTTTTATTCTACACCACTGAGATGATGCTCTCAGGAAGCAGCAACTTCGCCTCTCCTGTTTCATACAGAGCAGACTGTGACCTCTGGAGTTTATTGTTTGTTTCCAAGTGAATCAACATCTATTTACACCTAGAAGACAACTCTGTCATCAGTTGCTACAGAGCCGCATTTGGAAGCTGTTGGATTTCATTTGTAAAGTCCTTTTCACTACAAAGAACATTTGGGATTAGAAAGTTAAATCTCTCAGAACTAACAATGTGATGTGGTATCAACTCCTCTGGTAAAACAACTTTGCGATTGCTTAAAAGTGGTTCCCTCCTCCCCTTTTATATACTTATCAACTCCCTCGGGTATTTGTAATCACTTTACATTTCATTTTACATAGAAATACAGTTGCTTCAAATGTCATTGTCAAAACTCCAGGTATTTTCCTGGTGTGTACACTCAAGGATGTTTGGGTAGATCTATGATCTTCTCAAGAGGAAACAGTTATATTTGTATTACAGAACAGAAAAGTCTAATTTGCAGTTTAGAGAATCTGCAGCAGGCAAAAATTTAAAATTGGCCCATGAGAACATAAGACCCTGTTTTGGTTTGAGCCTGG
>WBMZ01001567.1:2357-39505 GCA_013400975.1 Atrichornis clamosus
CACCCCCCTGTCCATTCCCAGCCCCCTGCCCTCGCCATTCCCGGCCCCCTGCCCTCGCCATTCCCGGCTCCCTGCTCTCCGCATTCCCAGCTCCCTGCCCTCGCCATTCCCGGCTCCCTGCCCTCGCCATTCCCGGCTCCCTGCCGGTACAGGACAGCCCCAGGACATCCAAACCCAGAGCAAAGCCCAGCACATCCCAGCAGCTCTGGGATACCCGGGATGCTCGGGAACTGCCACATGGAAGAGCTGAACCGGGAAACGCGTGGGAAATGAGGAATAAACACTGAGGTCATGGAAATTCCTGCCAACCTCAGAATTCCAGACCTGCAGTAACCCCTTTTTCCCAAGAAAATGTCTTCAAGAGCTTTGTGATTGAAGTGGTTTGATTAAAAAAAAAACGTAAATTAAATCAGGCAAAACAAAACCCCCCACAAACTCCAAACAAAGTCCCACAAATTAATACATGAACATTAATTATTAAGCTGTAAGTTATGTGATGGGGAAGAACCTCCACATTAAGAGAACTGGAAAGAGACTCAATCCTAAAAAACTCAACAACAACCCCAAAAAACACCCTCAAGCAAATGCAAGCAAACCAACCAAAACAATATTGTTTTGAAATTAAATTTATTTCCTGATCTCAAAAGAAAAAAAATTCTATACAATGACTATCCTCCCTGGGGGCAGGTCCTGCTTCAAACATTTCTGAGAAAATCTGGACAACACAATAATCCAACTACTTAAGTGACGCTCCAAGGAATTTAAGAGACTTTTAGATCCCATTACAGAGCAGGGCTTTCAATATTAACCACCATAAGCAACACGAGAAAATATCTATTTACAAGCCCTACTCAGGTTTATCATTTTTAACTCTCATCCCTTCAAAGCAATGTTTTTTTCCCTCAGGGAGGATCCTTTGCCATCTCATTTAGAATTAAATCCCTGCCACCTACAAATTCAAGCCAGAGCTACAGCATTGACTGGAATAAGTGAAATAATAGCAAGACTGGGAAATGCAGGGTTTACAGTTGGTTTACACAGATCTTGGATTTATTAATCTGCACCCCCTTTCACCAGAGTGAGGGCAGCAGGGACTGCCCAACCTGTCCTGCCCAAATCCTGCCCCTTCCCACTCCAAGGATGAGCCCGGGCGCTGCAGGGCCGTGGGATGCAGCTGGCACAGCCCACGGTGGGTTCCCCCAGCTGACAGCACAGATTCCCAGTGAGGTACGAGTTTCCCAAGGGACAGCCTGTGCTCAGAGGTGATTGGTTATCTCTGCTTGAGTGCTGGGGTGTGGGAATTCAGCCAAAGTGGATTTGCCCCTAAGCCGATCTCTCCAAACCTCACACGCAAGAGCGCGGCCACTAAACCCGGCTCTGCAGCCCTGGTGTCGTCAGAGCCAGAGCCAGCACCAGCCCCAGGGCCCTCCCAGCCCCAGCCCCTCCCCACACCTCCTGCTGCACCCTTGGAACAACTCGGGATTCTCTCAGTTTCATTTGGAGCCAGGCTGGGAGAGCGGGGAATGTTCACCTGGAGAAGGGAAGGCTCCAGGGAGAGCTCAGAGCCCCTTCCAGAGCCTGAAGGGGCTCCAGGAGAGCTGGAGAGGGACTTGGGACCAGGGATGGAGGGACAGGACACAGGGAATGGCTTCCCACTGCCAGAGGGCAAGGTTAGATGGGATAGTGGGAAGGAATTCCTGGCTGGGAGGGAGGGGAGGCCCTGAAATAGAATTCCCAGAACAGCTGTGGCTGCCCCTGGATCCCTGGAAGTGCCCAAGGCCAGGTTGGATGGGGCTCGGAGCACCCTGGGATGGTGGGAGGTGTCCCTGCCATGGCAGGGGTGGGATGGGATGGGCTTTAAGGTCCCTTCCCACCCAAACCATTCCATGATTCTGTGACACAGATTCCTGGAACAGACTGAACGAGGAGGCTGAGAGGAGACCTCAGGGGTCTGCAGTAGCTCCAGGGACAGCTCCGATCTCTGCTCTGTGTGAGCAGGGACAGGGCACCGGCTGCAGCTGTGCCAGGGAGGGTGAGGTTGGACTTTAGGAAGAGGTTCTTCCCCAGAGGGTGCTGGGCACTGACCATGCTCCCCAGGGAACGCTCGCATTCCCAAGGCCGCCAGAGCTCCAAGAGCGTTTCGACAACGCTCCCAGGGTGGGATTGCTGAGCTGCCCGTGCAGGGCCAGCAGCTGATACACCCGCATAACCCCGCGTGTCCCTCCCCACGAGCTGCCCCGGCTCCCTGAGGGCCCACGGGCAGCACTCACCCTCTCCTCGCGGCCCTGGGCCAGGATGAGCACGATGCGGCCGCGGCGGCGGCGGCCGGTGCGGCCCATGCGCTGCACCAGGCGCACGGGGCTGCGCTGCGCGTCGAAGCACACGATCAGATCCACCTCGCCGATGTCCAGCCCCTCCTCGCCCACGCACGTGGACACCAGGGTGTTGTAGCCGCCCTCTCGGAAACGCCTCACCACCTGAACGGGTCAAATGGGATTCGGCAGCTTGGCCAGCAAGCAAAGTCAGTTGGGAAAGGTGATTTCTATTTGAAAATAATAAAACGCGGTTTTTCTGTGTCGGTCGACTTTGTGGTCAAATATCACACGCCGGTGTGATCAATGTCAGCATTTCAACTCCTTAAATCTAAATTAAAGGAAAAAAACCCACACCTTGTTCTGACTCCAACCGTGGCGTTCTTCTAAAACTGATCTTCCTGGTTAAATATTTTCAGTATTTATTAATATTCAATATTTATTAATAATTCAAGACTTAAATCTTTTTAATCCCAATTAAATATTTCCAGGGTTGTCTTTTTTTTTATTTAGCTTTGCTGGATCAGAATTTAAGGATAGATCTTATCTTTCCTACCCACAAGAAAAAAAAAATTCCCTAAGCATGTATTTGAATGCTTCCCCGTATTTTTGAGACATAAAAGTTAGCAGTCGTTAATATAATGTAAATATATGAATTATTTCTATATTTTTTTCAGTGAGTATAATTTTGGATACTCTGAAAGCCAGCGGACTCCACAGGGATTTAGCAATGACGCTCAAAGTTCAGCCACGGCCTCACAGCCCATACTCACGCAGTCATGTACACAATGAATGCCCTTTACCTCCGACTCCTGGCACAAGCCTCCCCTTTCCCTCACCTCCAGCTGTTCCTTCTGGGTGAAGCCTTTGGTGCTCTTCCCCGCGGAGTGTCCCACGAACGTCATGGCGCGCACGGCCGGGCTGAGGCGGGCCAGCATCTCCGCGATCTCCTGCACGCTGTCCCGGAACGAGGAGAAGATCATCACCCTCGTGTCCCCTGGGGGGCTGCCACTGCTCCCTTCAGCTGGGGGATGGCCAAAAGGCAGATTTTAGTGCAGCTGTCAGTACAAAGGGACAGGGCATCCCACGAGTGACACGTTCACAGCTCTCAGCTCACTTCGTGGGAAGAGAAAACTGACAGATAATGCTCCGAGATTCACCTCCCTAAGAAATTCCTCTTTGGAATCAGAGCATGCTCTAATTTTGGATAAATTTTACACCAAGCACGGTGAGAATGTCTTGTACCTGAGGTACCCTTACTGATGTCACTTGGAAAAGCTCGGGTGGGATGGGAAGTGTCTTGGAACGAAGTTCAAGGTGCCGTCTCCTTTGGATCAGGCATTGGAACAGGCTGCCAGGGAAGGGTGGAATCACTATCCCTGGGAGTGTTCCAAAGGCTCTGGACGTGGCACTTGGGGACATGGGTTAGTGGTGAACACGGTGGTGCTGGATCAATGGTTGGACTTGATGATCTTGGAGGGCTTTTCCAACCTTAACAATTCTGTGGTTCTTCCCAAGAGCCTCCAGGGTGACCTGTAAATCTGCTACTGGAATTCCCACCGCCAGCCAAGGTCAGCAATGAACAGCAACAGAACCACTGGTTCCTCAGTCTGGGACACTCCATGGTGGCAAAAACCAGCTGGATAGCAACTTCCTAGGAGTTACTACAGCACATTGTCTCTGGTGCTCCTTTTGGGACCCTCTGGACAGCAGAACCATAATCACAGAATCCCAGACTGGGACTGGGTTGGAAATGACCTTGAAGATCATCCCGTTCTGATCCCCGCCATGGGGATGGACCATTTGAGGTGGACAAGGAGGGAATTCAAGCCCTAAGTCATAAGTCACATCAGAAACACCACCAGCCCTTCTCCCTCCATTCGTTGCCCAGAGGAGCTGTGGATGCCCCTGGATCCCTGGAAGTGTCCCAGGCCAGGCTGGACGGGGCTTGGAACAACCTGGGACAGTGGGAGGTGTCCCTGCCCATGGCAGGGGTGGGATGGGGTGGGATGGGATGGGATGGGATGGGATGGGATGGGATGGGATGGGATGGGATGGGATGGGATTTAAGGTCCCTTCCAACCCAAGCCACTCTGGGATCCTGTGAAATGAAATTTCTCAAAGAATCCAATCAAAATCTGAAATCATCATCAGAAGATGCAAGAGTATCAAATATGAAATGTGGTTGAAGTGACTCCAGTGCAGCACAAGGAATTTCAAAACAAAAGGCTGGGGCTCAGAAAGGTGTTCCAGGTAACAGGACAGGTGTGGAGGGAGGGAGGCTGGGAGCACAGGAACAGCTCTGGATGGGAAGGGGGGGAACAAGGAAGTAATTGGATTAAATGAATTTGGACATACTCTAAAGTAACAAAACCAACTGGGAAACCTTAAAGCTGCTGCTGGAACGCAGCAGTGATTTCAAGAGTTTGGTGAGAACAAAGTGTCCAAGAGAGGAAAAAAAACAAAAAAAAGGGACAGGTCAGAAATTATCACAACTTCACAGAGCACAAGGATCCAAATAGGCAAAAAACGTGAGCAAGTTGAAAAAAAAATATTATTACTACTGATGTTATACTTCCAAAAGCTGGAATCAAGAAGCTGGAATATCCCAAAACATAGAGATCTGAATAATGTCTTCATCAAGATGAAAAAGAATGAGAGACAGGTGAATGTAACTGAAGGGTTTGAACTTCAAATAGATGCCTCAGAGTTTTTAATTCTTGGCCTCAGGTTGGATATGAGAACTTTTATCCTTTAGATCCTTAGAAACGGACATGTAACTGTGCAGGGGGGACTGGCAGCAGTGCCCTGAGGGAGGCTCCCAGGACAGACCGGGACAGGAGGAACACGGAGGTGGCAGCCCCAGGAAGGAGTTCACTGGCACTGTTTTACTCAGCTGTTTGAGCAGTTCACAGCAGATCAACCACCAGAACTTGAAGGGTTCATTTGTGGAAATCTTATGGTAAAGGTCTTCTAGAGAGGAAGATACACAAACATACAAAGTAACAAAGCAGCACAAAGTAGGAAATCGATCACTAGGATATTCCTTGTTTCCGTGCCCATGTTTTCCTCCGAGTTGTTGGTACTCACCAGAACATTCTTTTTTCCAGGATTTGAAGTGTTCTATTACGATTTCCTCCAATTTCTTTAATTTTGGATGGCTGTAGACAAATTCCTTTTTCTTTTCCAACACTGGGAAGGAAATAAAGCAATGAAAGATGTAACTAAACCTGCAACAAACAAGAAGGTGAAACTTCATTTTCTCCCAGTGTAATTATCTGAGCCAAATTCCTGATACTGGTTCTAAACAAAATAATAAACTGCTGACAGAAGCACATTTGTTAAATTCCATTTTTGAGGAAGTGCTGTTCCTTTTCTTAAAGTCACACTGGAAAAGACATAGAGTGAAACAGTAATATTTTAACCTTCATTTTAAAGCAAATTTAAAACTTCAAACATAGAAAACCTGCTTGAAAGTAGCTGAAACCACTGAGGGAAGGGAGAGAAAGGGAGGGAGAGACAGAGTTTTGGGAAGACAACCTGGAATAAAGAACAGCAGCCAAGTGCAGCACAACTTGAAACAGGAAGATTCTGTCCCTAGGAGGAAATCCTGACCTGTTTTACTGCTGTAGACACTTCCATTCTCAGGAGCCACAGGTGTGTCTGAGAACAAGTCCTGGAGCTGCTGGTAGAGCTTCATGAAGTCCTCGTTGCGCCCCAGCTCGTTCTTCGTGCGGGATAACCCTGTGGAGAGAGTGGGAACACCTCAGGATTCCATCTGCCTTCCCAAAGACACCCTGTCTTGGATGTGCTACCATTCCAGTCGGGAGGAAGGGGGACAAAACCCCAATTCCACCTACAACCCCTAAGCTGTGTTGTGCCAAACCAGCCATGGGTAAATGAAGTGAGTGCAGATGACAGGAGGGAGGGTTCCGAGGACATTTCACCTTTGGATCCATCCATGATTCCCTCGAGGTAGATAAATAAGGACCGGATTCCCATCTGCAGCAGCAGCTCATAACCATGGTACAGACTGATACAGAGAGCAAAGTCTCCCTCAATGACGCCCTGAGGGATTCCCTGTGGAAGAGAAAGAGACTCAGCACTGAATTAGGAAGTGGCTGAGCAGCAGGAATCACTGCAATTCCTGACCAAACCAGGCTGGGGAGAAGCACAGGCAAATCCCAACCCGATGCCCAGGGAGCAGCTGGCCCATCACAACCCTCAGGGAACAGATTCCACAATGCTCAGTCATCAGTGAAGGCAATCCCTTTCCACCTCCAAACTGCTCTCCAAAAGACCTGTAATTATCTCCCAAAATTAGCTCTTCAGCCCTCAAACTCTGACAGCTGAACCAGCCACCCAGCAGCACTTGGGAAAACAAGGGATTTCTGGCACATCCTCCCAGGCTAAGAAATTAAATCAGGAAAATTGCCTTGCTTACTGGGAAGCAGATTTCCCCTGTTCTTTTTGAGGCACACAGTCTATTTTTAGGCAATATTCCTTAAGTTTACAAAATTTGACCATTCCATGAGAATTTACAGGAAAATAGGGGCAGGAATATAGCTTGGAGGGGGAAATGTCAACTTGGCTGTCAGTAATTACAATCTAGGTTCTCAAAACAATTTCACTTTGGAAATTGAGTTCTTGATCTTTTCCTTAACTTTCCTATATTGGCATCCAGAAACACGGAACAATTAGGCAAATTTTATAGATTTCATAAATGGTCTCTAAGATCCCTAACATCCCAAACCATGCTATGATTCTGTGATATTTTATTCCAAGGCTAAAACCAGAAATCTACTTAAATCTACTTAAAATATCCCAGGAAATTCTGTACCTATGAATTATTAGTACTTATTCACTACTTTAATAACATGAAATAAAGAAGAACTCACTGCATGTTGTGCAGAGGGGTTCTTCCTGTACTGATCTCTTGCCAGAATGAGCTGGTACTTGGTCAGGCTGGGAATCTCCCTCCTGGATAAAAGTCCAATTTTAATCAGGCGTCCAGCAAATGTTTCCAGCACCTGCAACCAAAACACAGCAGAGGTGAGGGGGGTGTTGAGCCCTTTGAAATCATTTTCTTATTACAGATCCTCCACAGCAGAACAGGAGCAACTCATTTATTTTATGTGAAACACAGAATTTTTCAAGACGAACTGTGCTGAATTCTGACTTGGTTACTGTAGCAGGTGCCACCTCAGGCTCTGCCTCAATGGAAGCTTCTCCATCATCAGGATGTTTTCAGGTGAATTCCCAGAATTCCTGCCAGAGCATTTGGACAACACTCTCAGGCACAGGGTGGGATTGTTGAGGGGTCTGTGCAGGGCCAGGAGTTGGACTCCCTGATCCTTGGGGGTCCCTTCCCACTCAGGAGGTTGTGTGAACGTGGTTCCCTAAGGATTTGTGCCCTCCTTTCCACAGACAGACACCCCCCAGCCCCCAGGAGAACCCTGGATCCATCCAACAGCCGAGGAAGGGAAACGCAGCCTGTGACCTGTACTGGAACCAGCACTGACCGAGCACAGGGAATGGAAGGGAATGGGATGGACACAGAGCTGTGGAAGTCAGGCTGCTCCCTGTCCCTGCTCACACCCCAGTTTGCTCACAGGAACACTTGTGTCCATCTCTGGGAACACTCCGTTAGGTGAAGGACTGCCCAGCGTGTCCCAGCTCCGTGTGTGGACGGGATGGGAGTGGGGACACATGAGAGGAACGAGCACAGGCACAGCAGCGAGTCCCGTTTCCTTTGGAAATCCCACCAAAACACAGCTTGTTTTCAAACATCACATGCACCTGCTTTCCACGTCGGTGCAGCCAGGACAATAACCTGCACTAATGCATCTTAATCCTGTTTTTCCTCTTTGTTTCCCAGCCTGAGGTGGTCAGGATTTTCCCCCAGACTTAGTTTTGCCTGAGCACTAACTCTGCCGTAATTGCAGTAATCAGATTTGTCCCGCAAACACTGTTTACAACCTGCTGGCCCCCTTGGTTAAGGGCACAAAAACATCCCAGTGCACAAGAACAGGCTTCTCCAAAGGCTCACAGACACTTCCCCATTGCTACTTCCATGCACAAGGTGTTTCCCAAGTTTTCCAGGCACTCCAGCAGCAGCACAGCTGCCCTGCCCCAAGAGGGCTGTAGTGTAACAAATCCTTAAACCCCTTCAGCCCACTGAAAATCACCCAACTAAACCAATAAAACCAGGCCTAAGTCAGGCCTCAAACACTGATCCCAGCAGGCCTGGAGCTGGTGAGGAGACAATGTCCCCACAGCTAGAGGCAGTCAGGTGCAGAAGTGCAACCTGTGTTCATCCACTGAGTAACAAGACCCCACCTGTGCTCTCCAGGCATTTACCTGTGCTGGGTTCCCAGATCCTGTCAGGATGCACAAATATCCTGAACAACCACATGCTGCTCATGCTCTGGCAATGCAGAGGCAGCTTAGTTTAACTTCTGTCTGCTTAATTTGATTATTGCTATAGTTTAGTTTATAATCTAGTTTATTTATAGGTCTTCCTTTCCCTTCTTACTCTGTGTGCAGTCCCTGGGTGGCATTAAATTGGAAAGAGAATCCCAGACTGGTTTGGGTTGGAAGGGACCTTAAACTCTTCTTGTTCCACCCCTGCCATGGCAGGGACACCTCCCACTATCCCAGGGTGCTCCAAGCCCCGTCCAGCCTGGCCTTGGACACTTCCAGGGATCCAGGGGCAGCCACAGCTTCTCTGGGCACCCTGTGCCAGGGCCTCTCCACCCTCACAGGGAGGAATTTCTTCCCAATATCTAATCTAAATCTAATCTAAAATCCTAAGAAAAGGGGTGGGAATAATTGCCATCGTCAATGACAGCAGCATTAATCCCCCAAAGAATCAAAAATGCGAGGAGACATTTGGAAGGGTGAAGGAAAACTTGTGACAGCAGCAGCTGGACCGGGGCAGCCGTGCTGGGGAATTTCCACCCTGCCCACTCCATGCCCACGGGTCATTCCAAACCAGCAGACTGGAGGATAAGCGGATTACAGCAGATAAAGGCTGCTGATAAAGGGAAATCACAGAAATGGAGCTGCAATTCTGAGTGCTTTGGTGCATCTTAGGCTGCTCCCGTTCCCTGGGAGGGTGGGGAGGCCCTGGCACAGGGTGCCCAGAGCAGCTGCGGCTGCCCCTGGATCCCTGGGAGTGTCCCAGGCCAGGTTGGACGGGGCTTGGAGCACCCTGGGACAGTGGGAGGTGTCTCTGCCATGGCAGGGGTGGCACTGGATGGGATTTAAGCTCCCTTCCACCCCAAACCATTCCATGACTTCACTCTGGGCCTTGGGATGGGCCCCAGGCAGGAGGCAGCCCCTCCCTGCCCATTCCCTGTCGCCCAGGGCAGCTGGAGTCAGACCAGCTGTGGGCACTGAACACCTGGAGGGCTCCAGGGCACTTCCAAGTCCATGTCCAGGCTCATCTTTATCCCTAGGGAACCTGGCCTCACACAGCTCCCCAGGGAAAGCCAAGCAGGACACTCCATCCCGAGGCATTCCTTCTAATTAAGGCTCGTGGATTAATTAAACCAAATGAACCACTAACACCTCTAACACCACCAACAACAAACCCAACTGGAGACTACAGTAGTGCCAGGAATTTCTGAAGGAAAGGAAAAAACCCAAATCAAATGTTGTTTTCTTAAAATACAGTCAAACCCATTCACCAAGCCCCTGGGAAGGCTGAATGTACAAGGAATTAATTTCTCATATTAGTGAGAACAAAACTGAAGACGTGGTTTAGTTTTCAGGGTTCCAATTCAGAACTTTGTGTTTTATCAGGAGTTCGTTATTGTTCTGTTGTTTTTCAGTCCAGGCTGTACCTGACAGGTCCCTTTAATGGACAGACACAGAGATGTCTGTGCCAGCTGACAGGAAAAGGTTTTTACAAAACAAAAATCTGACCATGCAAGGAACAACTCCGTGCTTTTCGTTTGAATGGATACCACTGGAAGAGCTCATTACCCTCCCATCAAACCCTAAACAGCAGGACATGAGGACACGTGAAATGCTGAAGATAAAGCTTAAACTATGTCTCAAGTAGTGGAAATGCAGTCAGTCTTTTCACAAATGTTCCTCTGGCAAAGAAATTAATGTTTTCATTAAAAAGCAATGCCCACTAAGACAATATTTCAGCGCTGGTTTGTTATTCCCTCTACTTGTTGCAGAGCTTTTTAATCAAAAGAAATTCCCATTGCATGTACTTTTGAGTTTCATCCCTTGACCTAATTTCTAACATACAAGACAGTGATATTGGCCCTGTTTGCTCAATGTACACCCCTGTCTGATTTAATCACCCTGTGCAAAACAAACCCAGGATGGCTGTTATGAAAGACAGCAGGATCCAGGCACCTGGAGCTCCCAGCCTAGCAGGGAACAGTAAACATAACCTACTTAGGACAGGCTCAGGAACAGGACCTGCTCACTGATTGTATTTATCTTGCCTCCGTACCCTGATTTTTAATTAAAAAGATAATACTTCTGGAAAAGTCCCCTCAGCCTTTCCAAAACATTTCAGTGTCATGTTACCCATTTCACAAACAGAGCCACAGAATTAATTTTAATTAATTGCTCAGGAGCACTGGTGGCTTTCTCCAGCTCACTAAATGGAGCTGAGAGCTGACAGATTTACAGCCAGGAGATAAAAGACAACTGGCAGAGTTATCCCATCCTGCACTGAACTTGCCAAGAACACAAAGACATTTTATGTTCCGAGATATCTCCCACAGCAAACCACAAAAGTTCTTGGAGCTTGTATCCAAGATGAGCTTAGAACCTGTTTTGGGAGCTCTGACAGAGCTGAGCACTTGTGCACAAGGCAAGGAGCTGTTCCTGTGCCAGCTACACCTCACTAAAAACTGCTTTTAATCTGTTTTCCGCTGGCACAATTAAAAACAAAGGCTCTAAAAGAATGCCCTGACCTAATTATTTTAGTGCAGATTTGCAAGGGGTCTTTACCAAAGAAAAACCACACACAAGTAACTGTTAGTGTGGCTTTCCTTTCTGAGAGAAGGAGGGGTTGGGCGGGTGGAGCTGCTGAAGCAGCCAGGACCTGCACAACCAGGGCCTGCAGAGGGCCGTGCTCTCCCCGGGAGCTGCCCCCAGGAGCTGCCCCCAGGAGCTGCCCCCCAGCTCCCAGCTCCCCTGCCAGACCTGCCTGCTTTTGCACCGGGCTGAGAGAGCTGCACCTTCCTCCAGCCCCTGCCCTCCAGCTTTTTCCATGCCCCGTACAGAGTCATGGAATAGTTTGGGCTGGAAGGGACCTCAAAGCCCATCCAGTGCCACCCCTGCCATGGGCAGGGACACCTCCCACTATCCCAGGGTGCTCCCAGCCCTGTCCAGCCTGGCCTGGGACACTTCCAGGGATCCCTTCCCAACGTGCTGGGGCAGGAGCTGAGCTGGGGTGAAGGGAACAGGCCCAGGCTGTGCTGGTGAGGTACCACCACACCCCCAGCACACTGGGCTGTCCTGATGGGATCCCTCACACCGGGAGCAGGGAATATCTGGATCTGTGCTATGGCTATGCACCTCATGGACATCCCACTGCTCCCACTCTTGGCTCCACACTTTCAAATTTTCAAGGAAGAGAGCAAAGGAGGACAAGACAGGGCACAGGGAGGCCCTGCCCTACCACCACAGCCAGCTCAGGAGCTGTGCTCATCCCAAGCATCCACAGCAGCGGGGTGGCCATGCTTCCCAGGGGAGAGGGAACGGATCCTGCAGGAAGGTGTGAAAGCAGCCAGAGCCTTCCACTGCTCCAGGGAAGGCCAGGTGATGACCCAGAGCATTCCCTGCTTGGTTTCAGCACTGAAAACAGGAAGGTTTGGGATCCCAAAGTGTGATGTGTCTGTGCAGTAACCAATATTCCCAAAAGTAACTTCCAGAGGGAAATGCTAGGAACAAGCCATGTTTAGTCTCTGCAGCTCTGAGCAGCACGCAGTTTTGGTGACTGTCCCTGTGGAATTCAGAGTGGTGACAGACAAACTAAACCAGGGACAAAGGGGCTGCTTTGTGCAGGTTTCCTCCTGACACTTTCCCACCTGGCCGACAGTGACAGGAAAGCAAGAGGGACACAGCAGGGGACAGAGGTTTTTAGCTGTTCCTGTCACTCTCCAAACCCAGTACTGATCAGCCCAGTAATGACCTTGGCACCACCAAAAGTTTGGGTTTAAGTTCATATGAACTCATTCAGACCCTTCCCAGCCTTCCAGGGACACTGCACACACTGAAAATCCACTGGTCTTCCCTGGAAGCTGGGATCCATCCAAAAAATCCAATACTTTGTCCTCTTCTAACAGCTGAGTTTTCTCCTGTTACAGCATTTTTCATTTGCTGAAGCTTATAAAACAAGAAGATCTACAGTTTTTACTTTTTAACCAAGAACAATTTTACTCTTTTACTTGAGAAATGTTAAAAAAACGTGGCTTTTCTACATCAACCTGCCGTTCAGGAAGTGACTGTCATCCTTTGGCACAGGACAGAAAGGAGCATCCCACTGAGGATGTTTTGTATCCTGAATTTTTAGGGCTTAATATTAGTTTTTCTGTTCTATTGAGAGATAGAACCTGCCAGGAAAGCAGCAAGAACACAGCACTACCAGAACTGTGTTATCTCCAGAGTGGCTGTTTATTAGCCAGCAGTCATACACAAAATTAACAACTTTAGGGAAAAAACCCACAAATACAACAAAAATCAGCTTTTTTCACCTGCACTAACAATGAGTTCCTCTGTAACCTATCCAGACACAGACCACCACATCTTCAGTACTCTACCAAATGCAGTAATTACTAAGCTCATCAGAAATCAAAGACAAATTAAATACACACACAGTCATTTGTACAGGTGGATTTTTAAAACAGGATCTTAAACTCCTCCCAGTTTCTTTCTCACAGTCAACATTCTGTGGCATTTCTCACACACGAAGAAATTTAGCTGTGATTTTAAACAATTTTTCTGCTGGTTGTTTTTCCTTTTTCTTTTCTCTCCTCTCCAGCAAAGATGCTTAACAATACTTAAAACAGAAATAATTTCATTTAAGCAACTATTAATTCTCATAGTTAATGCCTGAACAGAAGAGTTAGGATTGTTTTCCACGAATTATTTAGGCAGGACAGGCAGAAGAACCTCCACACATTACCTCAAATAAAAATACCAGTTCCTGGGAGAAGTCTCCAAGAGCCAGGATGCCCCCACTTGGTGCTGATAACCCAACTGCCCAAATCCTGTGGAAAATTCCTTACCCACAGCACTGGGGCGCTGTGACTGGAATTCACCTGTGCCGTGGATGGATTCCCACTGTGCCTCACCTCAGGGTGCCTGCCCACAGCAGCTGCCCCACACCAGGAGTTCAGCTGGATCTCTGGCAGGGAGATGTGCTCCCTCCCTGCCAGGAACTGCGAGGGAGCCCTGTGGTGCTGCAGTCTGGGCAGCTGCCCAGAAATGGGATCGGCACACAGCCAGACACTTCAACAAGCAGCAAACCCAGCGTTCCTCAGGGATGGGCCTTCCCAGGGGGTTTCACAGTGTGATGCTGATTCACTGCCCACAGCCAAAAAGCCAAACTCCCCCACAGTGAGGCTACAACCTCTGCACCCCACTGTTCTGCCAGAAAACCCTCCCAGGACGTGCCCACTGGCAGCTGTTCCTCTACTTGCAAATTCCCAAAGGAGCACTTCACAGGAGCAGCAGGATTTGGGTCTGTCCTGCCAGGAGCACAGTCAGGACTTGTGTCTTGACTTCTAAGGCAATTCAGAGTTCAGTTCAACAGCAAGCTCAGCTCCTGGGGTTGGGGAACCAAAGCTGAGCCTGCAGACCAGAAAAAGGGAAAAAAGAAGGGGGGCAGGTGAAGCATCACATCAGGGAGTCAACGGACACATCCCTGAGCTCTGGTTTTTCCTGTTGGCATCCACAGTGCACGGGAAAGGACTATTCTCTTATTATTAAAACCCTAAATGCCCGCAGGTTGCCCTTTCCTGCCCGCACAAAAAAAGGCCACAACAGTCATTTCGTGTTAAATTTGGAATGAAAGACAACTACACACAGAGTCATGTGCTCCAGACTCCTGACTGAAATCCAGATCCTGCTTTAATTGCCGTATCCATCCAGAACAGGGCTGCTCATCCCCCTCGCTCTCACAAAGGCTTGTCCCAGCAACTGCAAAATTATGCAGATGAAAACCTCCAAGGCTGGACTTGAGTAACAAAATATCCCATGGCTTTTGCACTCCTAAGGCTCCTAACGTTTTGGAAAGACCTCCTGAATAAAATGAAAGATCTGTCGTAAAAGTGTGCCTTGAAAGCAGTGAAATAAAGTCACAATAAAGAAGGACTAACGGGACACGAAGAGCAGGGGGAAAACAGACGATGAAGAGAACGGCTGGGAAAGAGGGAATGAGTGAAAAAACATGGAGAACACAAAGCTTTAAGTTCTGCACCGCTCAGACCCTAGAGAACGGCTGGGAAAGAGTGAATGAGTGAAAAAACATAGAGAACACAAACTTCTTCAAGTCCTGCACGGCTCGGACGCTACAGCGCGGGGTGAGGCACTGCCGAGCACAGCGGCGCTGGCCGTGCGCGGGGACCGGGCAGCCACCCATCCCTCCGTGCACGGATCAGTGCATCCCTCCCCTGCCGGGCGGCCCTGCCCGGCGCTGGGCGGGCAGAGGCGGGTCCCCCCCGCCCCCAAATCCCTGGGCAGGGCGATCCCCTGATAAAGCAGCGCGGCGCCGGCCCCATCCCCATCCCGCTCCCGGCTCCCGCGGCGATGGAGACGGGCGGGTGCCGCATGGGCGGCGCGGCCCCGGCCGCCCCGGCCGCGATCACGCTGGAGGAGCTGGACGGGCTGGAGGAGGAGAGCCCCGACTCCGCGTACCACAGCCACGGCAGCAGCCTGGAGGAGGAGGCGGCCGAGCGCATGGACGACGAGGAGCAGGAGCGGCTGCTGAGCTACTGGCAGAGCGTGGGCCGGGGGCACCAGGTGGACGTGCCCCGCGGTAAGGCCGGGATAAGCCGCTTTCCGGGATGCGGGATTAGGGAGGGGGACGCGGGGCCGCTCCCGTCCTGGGGCTGCAGGACGCTGCGGGTGCAGCAGCGGGCACGGCAATCAACACCCGGAAAAGTCCTGGGGGAGTGTGAGACACCAAAGCTGGGGCTGAAACAGCTAAAGCTCCTCACGGGCGAGGTAAAGCTGTCCAGAACGCAGAGAAGCGGCTGAAGCGGCACTAGGGTGAGCTATTCACACTGAAAAGGATCAGTGAGAGCTTCCAGTCTTAAGTAAATATTAAACTGACTACCTGCAAAAGCATTCTTCCTAAGATTATCTCCTATACCCATCCAAAAAGTTCTTTAAAGCAAAACGGCTGTACTTAAAGGTGGCACAGAGTAAACAAGTGAAAGGATCGATTTGCTTTTTGACAGGGAGCCTCCCAGGCTTATCTCAGTCAGAAAAGGGTTATTTTCAATTTTAAGAAAGACTGGAGAATCTGACAGATTAGTGAGTCAGAGAACTCGTAACAAGCAGCAGAGAATCACTACAATATTAGCTCTGTCACAAATTTTAACTCCTCCGCTCAGTCCTGTAGATCTGCAGCATCTCTGCTGTGCAGGTCACCCACCTTTCCCGAGGTGGGGAGACCCAAACCTTGAACACAGACTGCTCCAGACATTACCAGTATTAAATTACTGTTGTTGAAAACTCCTCCCATATTCCGACACAGCAAATTGAGTCCAACCCCCTTTTCAAGCCACGCCTTGAAGTCTCATCTTAGTTTTGTAATGCTTTAACAATGACAATTAACGTGCTAAAAGAAGGGTGAGATCAGTCTGAACACAGTTCCCTGCCTTGCCTTGTTCTTCCCCCTTTGGAAGGGTCTTTGGATGCCCAGTGCCATCAGTGCCATCCCACAGTTTCAACACACACTCCAGCAGCTAGGGGATTGTGTCTGGAATCCCACAGCTCCGGGATCCCTAGGGATCCCCAGGGCAGAGAGGGAGGGGGAGAGCAGGGGGTCCCTATTAACACCTGAGCACAGAGTGAACAGCTGGATGCCCAGTGGCTCCTTTAGAGTAGCTCTGTGCAGCAGAAAACCAAATTCCTTCCCACAAAGTGATCTGATGTTCTGATACCCAGCAGTGAAATTCCTAAGATCCATTGGGAGAGATAAAAAGCCGAGGGAATACGTCAAAAGCAGCATTTGACCACATTTTAGTTACTGTATTATAGAAGGTTTGTTCCGTGATGCTCAGCAAATGTTACAAGAAACCAGACAGAATAATAAAAGATACTTCCTCAGCTCCTGTCCAGGGCTCTGTGGAGGCAACGGAGATGAGTTCCCAGGAGGATTTCTCTCCCCCTGTCACTGGGAGCAGACCATGTCCCTTGTCTCTCCGTGACCAGGGACAGGACTCAAGGAAGGGCTGGAGCTGTGCCAGGCAGGGGCAGGTTGGAGATCAGGGAAAGGCTCTTCCCCCAGAGGGGGCTGGGCACTGACCAGATCCCCAGGGAATGGGCACGGCCCCAAGGCTGCCAGAGCTCCAGGAGCCTTTGGACAACGCTCCCAGGGATGCACAGGGGGGGACTGTTGGGGGGTCTGTGCAGGGCCAGGGGCTGGGCTGGATGATCCATTTAATTCCAACAACCATGACTTAGGAAAATACAACTTGACTTGGCCCACTGCTGACTGCCAGCCTGGTCCTGTGCAGGCGGAGCCCTCCAGACCTGGACAACAGAGGCACGGATTCACAAACCGAAGGATAAAACTCCCTAAAGGACTTTAATCCCTATCCTCTGCATAAATATGGAAAGAAAAAAATAGAACCCACCCTCACTTATTGATAACGTAATCTAAAAATAGAGTTAACTTTTCTAGAGTCCTAAAAGGTTTCCCAATTCTTGGAGAATTCAGTGCTGAAGTCTCATCTACTTTTATTTTTCCCTCAGACTCCAAAGAGATCAATTTTACATGTCAGTTATTAGTTACATTTTAAACGATTCCCAAACATATCTACAAGGAAACAATGTTTAAATTTAACTACAACGTAGCTTTCTTCCTTTATCTTTGTCCTCCCCTTTGTTTAAGGATCTTTACTATTCCAAATAGTCTTACAGCTAAAGCCCTGGCCTGGATGCCAGGAGATGGATGTTTGATTCCCAGCTCAGCTACAGATTTACGAAGTGACCTCGGCCAAGTTAATTCTCCTGCATCTTAACTCTCCTCTTCTCTAAAACATGGATAATACTCTCTTCCCCCATCATCCTGCCTCTCCCACTTAGATCCTGAGGCACGTGAAACATCCAGGAAAAGGGCTCTAGGATCTGCAACTTCTCCTTTTCCTGCATGTCCAGTACACCCCAGGAGGCAGCAGGGCAGAAATTCCCACCCAGCCTTTCAAACACTGCGCACAAATTGAGTTTCTAATCCTCTAAGCACACAAATGTCTCTATCCCTTCAGCTTTGGAAGGCAGGGGACCAACTCCTCTGAAAGACAGACTTTCCATTCCTAAGACCAACCTTTTATCCATGGTTTCCAAGGCTGTTTGTCAGGGATCAACTCCTAAGCAGAATTTATTTATGACCTTCAGCTGGCATTGATGTCAGGGCAACCAGAGTTATAAATCCACCTTTAGACATGAAACATCCCTTGGAAATGAGTTCCCCCAGCAGCACTGCCCGTGAGCAGCAGCAGCCAACCCCACTTACTTCATGTGGATACAGGTGAATCCAAGCCCAAAAGAGTTGCTAGAACTGGGAATGTCACCTGCACAGAGGCAGAAAACTGGGCACAGCCAAAAGCTTTCCATGGACACTTGGGAATATAAGGAGTAGGAGAGGGAAACCTGTTCCTAACAGCTCAGAGGCAGAATCCAGGTACCCTCTCCTAGGAAAAGCTTCTTCCTTTCCTAGTGAAGAGCAGACTAAACCAGTTACAGAATTCCTGAAGTTTAACTCTGAGATGGAATAAAACACGTTTCAGTCCTGTTTTTGCAGCTTCCAGTCTAAAGTGGGAACTGTGTCCTTCTGTTGCAGACATGGCAGAGCCAATCCAGCAGCTGACCAGGAATAACAATCCCCAGGAGAGACAGAGCATCCCATTCACCCTGATCCAGCGCAAGGAGAAGGTACCGGGCTGCTCACAGGGGGCCTGGCTTCATACCTGCCTTCCTTGTAAAATTCTTTTAAGTGTTTAGGATTTTTAACATCAAGTGCAAAGCATTGTAGCTGGGTAACTCTCTCTCATTTGGAACATCTCACCCCTTGTACAGGTGTAATTTTCTTTTTTGCAAGGTAGGAACTATCAGGAAAGCCAGAAAATGGCCAGGAATTACAACCTTTGTGATATCTTATACTGAATTTAACAAAACCCCCTCTTACTTTGACTTTTGAAATAAAATGCCCATTTTCTTCATTTAAATTGGTGCATTTGCTCCTTTAATAAAACCTGAGCAAGGAGTACTTGAAAGATATTAATATCTGAATTTAAAACCAAAAATGTACTTCTGTATCACAAATCATTATCAATAAAAGCAGCAATTTTCCAACCCATCTTATCCTCTAATAAAAAACGAAAATTGATCTACAGCAAATTGGTTCCAGCTCAGGAAATGTGCAAGTGTCTAACTTTAAATCAACAAACCATGAAAGCCTTAAGTAACTATCTATGAGGAGTGTTTGGTCACAATTCTTTTCAATAGAGCTATATAATTCACATTTATAAGTATCATATTTCCATTGAGTTTGTTTCATCTATACAGTTTGGGACTCCTGACTGTTTATGTTGTAATTAAAAGCTTGAAAGCAATTTCTCAGTATTGCTGTAACAACTGCAGCTAAAAAATAAAATGTTTCACTAAATGTTTAACAATGCCAGTCCAAAAGATTTTTTGGACTCATTTTAAAGGAGAACTACCTAGAAATCTGCTGCTAGACACATGTGCTGCTAGAAGTCAGTTTTGGTCCAAAATCAGCAGTGTATTCCTGGTTTATATGAAGGAGGATTGAAATTCACATTCAAGTTCATGTCACTGAGGACTGAAAATGCTGCAGTTCCTCTTGTGCTCAACTTGTATTTGTTTGCTTGAGATTTTTAGATGATGACATTAAAATCCCAAATTCTTCTCTTTGTGTTTGCAGCTGGGAGATCTGCTCTATGAAAAAAGGCAGTATGGGAAAGCCAAGTGGGCTTGCATAAAAATGAAAGAGAAACAGTATGAGCAGAGCATCTGCCTTGGATTCATGAAGCTCATGAGGTACATTTGTGAGCAGAACTCCTCAGGTAATAATGAGCTTTTCCTAATTACACCACTCTGGCTATAGGGACATTTTTCCATAATTCAGCATTTGCAGCAAAATCATAGAAATCAGGGAAGGGTTGGGGTTGGTAGGGACCTTAAAGATCATTTAATTCCAACCCCCTGCCATGGGCAGGGACGCCTCCCACTATCCCAGGGTGCTCCAGGCCCATCCAACCTGGCCTTGGACACTTCCAGGGATCCAGGGGCAGACACAGCTTCTCTGGGAACCTGAGCCAGGGCCTCCCCACCCTCACAGGGAACAATTCCTTCCCAAAATCTATGCTGCTCCCTGCAGAGACCCTGTGGGGAGCCATCCCTGTGTCCAGGGCACTGTGACCATTGCAGCTGCCTGGGAACTGACCCTGGCTGCTTTTGTAGGCTCTCACCTACAAATTTGGCATTTGCTCCAGGATTTCAGTGGTTCAGTTCCCACAGCAGCAGTGAAATCACCTGTCAGGGTGCAATGCCAAAAGGGACCAGAGTGTTTTGACTCCTTCCCTTTAGCTCATGATATTAAACTGTTCCTGTCCCAAGGGACACCAGAAATTTGTGGTTGAAGCATGTTTTCCAGAAAGATAATCCAGTTTTAACTCGAGTACTTCAAAATAATGGCAAGTCCACCATGTCCTTGACAGCTTGTGTCTGCCTGTAAAATGGGCACCGAGTTTCCAATCCAATTTAACCTGGTTTCCACTGCCAGACCCCAGGTCTCATATTTTTCACCCTCCAGTTATTATAAAGTTCTGCCATGCCCAGTGCTCTGTGCTGTAATAGTCTGTGTGCTGTAATTGAGTCAACCCTTAAGAGTCTTTCCAAGAAACTACAGACATTGGTCACAAAAGCTTTTCCTTCATTAGGAATTCTCCCTACTCTACTCTCCCCATTCTTTTGTCACTTTAACGTGGGTTAAAAGTAGTTTTAGCTCCAGAACTGCACTTTTGTTTTCAAACTGTACAGAAACAAAGTTCTCACTGTCATTGCTGCCTCCTGCAGTCAAAAACAGACAACAATGCAAAACTACTGCAACATTTTTAACAGCAGTAAATCCTCCATGAATTCACAAAGCAGCTCCATGATCTTGCCTGCAGTTTTGTTCCCAAAACATTTAAACCATGACACAAGGCCAGTTTAAAGATAAACACAACCCTTTAAAGAGGGGGAAGGGATTGAAGGCAAATTCCCTGCCCTCCATGGAGATGGGGGTGCTCACCAAATACTGTGTTTTGGACACACGTGCACAAACATTTGCACACAGGCATTGTGCAATCACAGAATCACAGACTGGTTTGGAAGGGACCTCAAATCCCATCCAGTGCCACCCCTGCCATGGGCAGGGACACCTCCCACTACCCCAGGGTGCTCCAAGCCCTGTCCAGCCTGGCCTGGGACACTTCCATGGATGGGGCAACCACAGCTTCTCTGGGCACCCTTTGCCAGTGCTCACTGCTACTTCCAAACACTAATTCCAACTCGGAGCACACAGCCCTGCTGTCTAAAACAACCCAAGGAAATCCTTTTAATAACTCCTGCGGTACTCATTTAAACACTTCACCGTGAACTCAGCAGCCGAGCCCCGCGTGCAAACCTCCCTTTGTGTTCCCTCCCCCTGGGTGGCCAGGCCTGTACCTGGGGATCACGGTGCCCATCGTGACCATCGTGCACACCAACGAGGCGCAGTCGGCCATGACGCAGGCCGTGACCGTGGCCTATTACCTGCCCGAGGTGCTGCAGGACGAGCCCCCGCACCCCTTCGACTCCGACATCAGCATCGAGGAGTGGCCTGCCACCATTGTCTACAGCAGGTGAGAACTGCCTCCCTTCTGCTCCCGTAATCACAGGGAAAACAGGAAGGTGGCCATTTTTAAGCCGAGTTGTAAAAGGTAACAAGTGGTTGTTGCCTGCTTTATCAAACTGGGATAATCAGGAAATAATGGTTACCAATTTGTAGTGGGAAAAGGCTCTTTCCCCAGAGGGTGCTGAGCACTGACCAGGCTCCCCAGGGAATGGGAACAACCCCAAGGCTGACAGAGCTCCAGGAGCCTTTGGACAACGCTCCCAGGGTGGGATTGTTGGGGTGTCTGTGAAGGGCCAGGAGCTGGCCTGGATGGTCCTGTGGATCCCTTCCCACTCAGGATATTCTATGCTTTTACCAATTACTTGGTAAAATGATGCATCTGTAAATGTGTGATAAAACCCCATCAGATTATTCTGGGTAGTCAGGAACAAAGCATCTGACATGGCACAGAAAATTTTAAGAAAAAACTTGTTTGGGATCAATCACGGTCAGTATCATGGGCGAAACGTGACCACGTAAATTACAAATTGGCATTTCTAGGCCCTGGGAAAAAGAGTGGGTTTTCAAAAGAGGTTGCTCCTTGCAGGAGCTTCCAAGGGATCACCAATGAAGACTCGATCATGAGGGAGATCAGCCTGCTGGCAGCGGTGCTGGAGAGCCCCGAGCTGTGCCTGCGGGACACCTTCATCATCGCCGGCTACACCAACCCCGCCGCCGCCAACCGCCACAACGAGATCTGGTTCCTGCAGAGGCCCTGACCCTGCTGCTCACCCCGCTCACTGCTGCCCCAGGCCCACAGGTGAATCACGGCACAGCAGCTCTCAGACCCGCAGCTGTTCAGGAATGGGGCTCCCAGCTCCCCAGGGAGACAATCAGCCCCGCTCAGCCACCAAATCCCACAGCCCACACACACACAGGCCCCCATGTCAGCTTTGACAGGTTCTACACAATTCTAATGTGTAGAATTTGTAGGTTTAAAACTTAGCTCACCTTATCTTTTATCTTTTTTCTACAAGGTAAGGGAGGTAGAGACTTCTCCCCTCGTCCATTTATTGGCATCCCTAGGCTGCCTGTGGCTTGGGATGGTCCCTGGGGAGATCCTGGAGCCCTGGCCTGCTCTGGGCACCTGGTGCTGCACAAAGACCCTGCTGGGGCTGTCAGTGGGACACACAGCAAACCCACCTCACACAGGCAGAAAAAGAATGTGCAGGTCTTAGTTCCTGAAGAGGACTACCAGACTTAGCCCACTGGGATTAGAGCACGGGGTAAGAACAGGCCAGAGCTGCCAGCTGTGGATGATTTCATCCCCAACACAGAGATTCCCAATGCTGGTAACCTGAGGAAGCACCCAACCAAAGGACGTGGAGTCTGGAGAGGAGACCAAAAAGGCACAACAGACCTAATGCTCATTGAAGTTTTGACAGCAAAATTATGGGTTCCCTTAATCACACACTCCCAGGAATCCCATGACTATCTCTGGCATTCCTAAATAGTCACTGGTTATTTTTAACTCAATTTTCTGAACACTTCACCCTCACAACTTTGCTGGATGTTAAAACACTGCAGCTGCAGTACGTTGGTCAGTACTTTTGACACTCCTCTGGCAGTCCCATGCTGTTAATGTTAGAAATGGCACAAATACTCAGAGAATCCCAGAAGAGCTCAGCTAGAAGTGACCCTGGGCAGTCACCTCTGCTGAGAGCAGGGCCAGGCAGAGCTGGCTGCTCCAGGCATCACACAGTTGGATTTTCAGCATCCCTAAGGATGTGGAGTCCACAACCCCTCTGAGCCCTGTTTGACCACCCTCACTGTGAGAATTTTTTCTTCCTACTATCTGATTTGTTGTTTGTTTTGCCCTTCATCCCCATAATAACCCTTCAGGCAGACAGCTGCCTGGCTCGCTGCAGAGGCCGAGCTCCCACATTCCAGAGCCCTCAGAAGGTCTGGAAGCAGGAATCTCACTGTCCCACACAGCCCAAGAGCACCTACTGCACTTTAGAATTGGGGTAGCAAACAGTTTTGCTCTCAAAAATCCCTCCCTAATATCTCCCCTTACTGATATGATGGTAGAGTTTATTCTTAGTAAAGTAGATGTCTTTTTATATAAAATTCATGGAGTACCTCACCAGCATTATTCATTGATTACAGGATTTAGGGTTTAATCAGAGCTTTTGTGCTCTTTAATTACAACACACAGACCAGTAACCAGAGCCAGTGGCTACTCACTCCCAGCAGAGTGAAAGAATAGCTCCAAAAATGGATTGGTGGAGGACTTCTGAGAGAACTCAAAGCCTCCTGGTCCCACAGGGCTCCGTGATGCACTGGTTTTATGCCTGACCCAAAACCTCTCCCCGAGCAGCAGGATCAGAGCATGGCTGGCCTTGCCTTAAGTGGGACCAAGGTGCCCTCTGGTGTCTGCTGGGCATGGAGATTCCTTGGGAAACAGCAAGGAGAAGGGAAAAAAGGAAAACTAACATACACATGAGAGAGAAAAACCTTAGTTTTAACACAAACAAACCGAGAGTCTTTATGGGGAGGAAAAAAAAAACCCAAACCAACTAAAATGCAATACAGGGTCACAGCCTGGGAAAAGGAAAATTAAAAAATGCCAGCCACTATTAAACTAAAAGCTCTTAATTCATGAAAAACAATATAAATATCGTAAAACCTGAGTTGAATAGAGGGCCCAGGGAGGCATTAAATAAAAGGTGTTGTCCTCATACCCTCCCCAAGACTTTTATAAGAGCAAATAAAAATAATTTTCACCTTTCGCAAGAGTTTATGGCAAATTAAAGACATTTCTGCAATCTGGTTGCTCTTGCCAGTTAGAGACATTCTCTTCGTGCTTTGGCACAACAGATGCTGAGTGACCCCTGGAAGCAGTAAAATCCTGTCACCACAAGGCACCAGTTTGTGCACAGTTTACATTTGAACCCTCTGCTGTGTCTGATGTCCCTGTCCCTGGGCAGCCCGAGCCCTCGTGGGCAGCACCCCAGAAACATTCCTGAAGCGTGAGCAGATTTATCCGAGTGTGCTGATATCCCACCTGCAGCCCAGCGTTCCGTGGTGTTTGTGTCAAACTGTGAACTCCAAGATAGTATTTATTTATTTTGACTTCTGTTAGATGGCTTCTGCTACTGAGAAAACAAAAAGCCTACTTCAGCTCCAGTTTGAAGATACACTTTATGGCTGTGGAACATGGTACCAACAGCTGTGACTGGCCCCCACCAGCACAGGGACCAATAATTGCAGTTTTTCACTGACACACAACAAAGTTTACTTGGTTGTGACTCCAGTGAATGCCAAGCAAATGTTACTACTACTACTCAAATTTGAAAAATCACGTCAAGCATGATGACCTTGGAACAGGTATTTTGTTATCCATCCTTGGCTCTGCTTTGGGAGCCATTCATGGATTTTCAGTTTTAGGTTGAAGCACTTAGATTTCCACTATTCAGAAGAGATACCAAAACAGCATTCACCCCTATTTTTGGAAGATTAAATGATGTAGCCTTAACAGATAAGTGTTATCCTGCATACTGTGTATTTTCCAAACAAGAGTTAGTGCCTAAAAAGTTTATTCCAGCTATTGTGATACTCAGGGCCTTGCTTATTGTACGTAAACACATCTACAGAGTTTTTCTGGCATTGTGGCGCTGTGCTGTTTTACTCTGTCCTTCATTCACACTGAAGTGTTGTCTTGTTTACTGGTTCTGTTTGTCACCATTAAAGGTAATGATTTTATTGTGCAGAGTACCCCTGGCTCTCATTCTTGGAGCAGACACAGGTGCTTTTGCTCTCTTGCCTTTGGATGCTGCTCTGGTTTTACAGAAGCCAATTAAGGCCCAAATTTGAAATGGTCACTTTAAGGCCCAGACCCCGAGGTACAGGAGCCACTTCTCCAAGTGCTGAGGCCACAGCACACACTGCAAACCATCCTTTCACACCCTGTGTGCTACTGGAAGTGGGGTTCTCTAAGTACAGCAGTAGCAATTCAAATGCAGATCCCAGATCAAAGGAAGGAAACAGAAACCACTGAAGCCACAGAGCCAGCGCGGGCCAGGCTGGTGTAGCCAAACCAAAGTGCTTATTGCAGCTTAAATCCCAAGGGAAACACCCCAAAATAAATCCCTGCACTCAGCAGAGCGTTCAGAGGCACCTGTAGTGATGCAAAACTGTCTTTAAAGTTTATCTTTATCAGTGGAGCTTCCTCATCTAAACACACTCTCAGGTGAGTGGTTTGAAAACAGCTGATGCACTTCCGAGCTTGCCTTCCCGTGGTCTGCACAGGACTACACCAAAATCAATGAACTCTGACCAAAGCCATACTCTGAGATCAACACTCTGATATTGTAACTTAATCCTCATTCCTCGTGCCTCTCACCAAACAAAGAGCAGATATTTTGAACTTTTCAAAGTGGTATCTTAAGTAACATCATTTGCTTACAAGGACCTTACTGAGAAGACACAGATCATTAAGTCACCACTGACTGACAAACAGTTCTCCAAAAACCTCTCCTATATTTGGGCAGGACATATTGGTAAAAAGAAAAAAGCTCTTAGGAGAAAAATTAAAATAATTTTAAAAACCCCAATCCTGAAATAAACCAATTAAAAAAAAAAAAAAACAACTCCAGGAGAACTAATTACAGTTACAGATGACTTGAAGCTCTAAAGAATATCTTTAATCAGAAAAAAATGTTCCAGTCCACACACAGATTTCATAAGGAATTCTCAACATCTTAATACTACTGAATTCAGCCAAATGCAGAAAGCCTCAGGTCTGGGGTCAATTTTGCAAAGACTCCTGAAAGGGGGTGAGAAAATTAATTCAATTGCACCTTTTCCACCTGAGCTCTTCAAGTTATTGCAAGGTAACAGTTGGCATTGGTGCAAAACACCTGCAGCTGCTGCAGTTGAAACCATGTTCTTTTAATTTGCTTTATGATCAAACTTAATTACATAGGGAAGTGTTGCCTTTATAATCTACTGCAAGTCTAGAGATGATAGATATTTACTGACCATTTACCAAGAAAGAAATGCACCCACTCACCTTGATGTAAATGTTCTGAATTTCTACCAGTTCTTCCCCAAGTGGAACTACAATTTTTTCCACTTGTCTCTCGTGAGAATAAGGCTGAATTTCTGGAGAATCCTCAGCACACACCTCTATCTGAGCAATCAGCAGGTTGGAAATAACTTGCTGCACAGCCTGTTAGAGAAACCACCAAAAAAAATTACTATCTCCATTTTAGTAGGGTTTAAATAAAACTGTAAGGAAAAGGTACCCACTAACTATGACGAAAAATCAAAGAAAGGTCAGGAAATAGAATCCCAAACTGGTTGGGGTTGGAAGGGACCTTAAATCCCACCCAGTTCCACCCCTGCCATAGCAGGGACACCTCCCACTGTCCCAGGGTGCTCCAAGCCCAGTCCAACCATGGACACTTCCAGGGATCCAGGGGCAGCCACAGCTGTGCCCTGTGCCAGGGCCTCCCCACCCACATATATAAATAATACATGGTTTATAGCATGGAAAAGACAAATCCTTCACAACGAATGGACTGTAAAGAGATTCAGTCTCGATGTGGAATTCTAACAGACTTCAGGACCCTGCAGAGGCTCCAGGCTGGCATCAAGCACAGCTTCCCCTCAACCCTGGCTACTGAAACCACAGCAGTGGCTTTGGCTCACCTTGGTGTCACTGCCTGGGGTGGCACTCAGGGCCAGGATCCGGAACTGATTTGTGTATTTGCTCAGTTCCCTCACAACCTGAGAACAGGAGCGTTTCATTAATGTAGAGCTGATTATCTGCTTGTACAGACATTACCAGTGAAAATACCCACTAAGTAGGAAAGGCTTAACAAAACACTCTAAAAATATTCAATCACAGAATCCCAGACTGGTCTGGATTGGAAGAGACCTTAAATCCCACCCAGTGCCACCCCTGCCATGGGCAGGGACACCTCCCACTCTCCCAGGGTGCTCCAAGCCCCGTCCAGCCTGGCCTTGGACACTGCCAGGGATGGGGCAAGGGACCTTTGTACCAAGAACAACCTTGGTGAATTATGAAATGATTTCTCACTTGATTTAACAAATCTGTTAACAACCCACTAACTCAGGAGAGCTGTCAAAAAGTAAGTATGAAGAACACCTCTAAAACAAGTAAATAATGGATGATCAACCCCATGAAATGGGAACTCCACATATCTCCAACCAATTCCTCCAGCACATCAAACTAACTTCTAAGGTCACCTATTGCTCTGAGGAGGTTAATCCACGATAATGCAACAAACTCTTGGCTAATCAATACAAACTCCAAATTTAAAAAGAAATATTGAACTGACTTTACTTTGTTATTGAACCTGACAAAAAACCTTTTTAAATTGCCCAGCCAAAGAATATTTTTAAACCAAAATTACAATTTAATTCAGGCATTTAAAAAATACCTTACAGGTATTACTAGCAAACAAGGCAAATAATAACATACAGGAGCAGCTGATCTCTTTCAAACAAAATTAGAGTCCTCAAGGACAATCTCCCCACAGCAGTGACAGTGACACTGTATGGAGATCCTGCAATTAATTTTGGGGCAAGGTTTTTGTGACTGGGAGAGAAGAATGGGGTGAATCCAGCCTTACCTGGCAGTAGGCATGATTGCCAAGGGCTTTGTGGGCTTCATCAATCACCAAACATTTGATCTCCACAGCAGGACACGTCCCACGAGAAAGGTCATTGACCATTATCTGAGGTGTAAGGAAAAGCACTCTCTTGGTATTCCACAGCTCCCGCCGACCCAGAGCCTGGGTTCCTCCTGGAAATTAAATTACATTAGGGAACTGTTCTGCTGAGAGTCAGGAATGGCCCATGATCTGAGAGCAACGGGGCTGGCAGACACAAAACACCATGGAATGGTTTAGGTGGGAAGGGACCTTAAACACCCTCCAGTGCCACCCCATCCGTGGGCAGGGACACCTCCCACTGTCCCAGGGTGCTCCAAGCCCCGTCCTGCCTGGCCTTGGACACTTCCAGGGATCCAGGGGCAGCCACCGCTTCTCTGGGAAATCCATTCCAGGCCCTCCCCACCCTCACTGAATACAATGACTAGGAAAAATTTTTTGGCATTAAAACACTAAATCCAGAACCATGGAAACCAAGACTGGGAAGGTGAAGATGTCCCAGAGCTGCCCACAACCCTAAACCTCATCCACAACAACTCTGGGAAAGGTTTGTGCCTAAAAACAGGTGACGGATTCAGTCATCAAGGTTATTGCTTCAGCGAGCAATAAACCGCAGCTCAGGGGGTCTGCAGAAACGCCATTAAAAGGAGAAAGAGAAAGGGAGAAGGGACAAGCAAAGGGAAAAAAGAAAATTGAAAAAAGAGCCATCATTCTTCGACTTAAGCATCACGCAGAGCACACTGTGTGTGCAGACACCCGCAGGCTCTGACCCACGGGGCCGCACCCTAGCGCTTCACTCTTTATAGAGGTGACCTGGAGATTTAACTGCTGCGAAACCAACAGTTAACCCTTCCAACACCTCTCATTTTATTATTTTCTCTCCCCTGCACCGTGGCTTTTCACACCGTTGGCCCCTGCGGCCCTCTGGCCGCGGCAGCCCGTACCTGTCATCTCCGCCATGTCCCGTGCCGGGATGCCCATGACGCGCCCGCACGCCTCCATCTGCTGGGCCACCAGCGGCTTGGTCGGGGCGAGGAACAGCACCTTCCCGGAGGGGAACCAGCGGTAGAAATTATACATGACCACGGCGGCCACGAAAGTCTTCCCCAGCCCGGTGGGCAGGCACACGAGGGTGTTGGCCAGCAGCGCGGCGCCGGCCATGCGCTCCTGGTACGGGCGCACCGGGAGGTTGGTGGGGTAGATCCATATGGATCCCGCCGTCTCGCTGAACCCCTCCACCGGGCTGGGGTCGGCGGCGGCCGCGGCTGCCAGCAGCAGGTCATCATCGCTGTCAGCGCCCGTGTCCTTCTCCTCGGCTTTGCCCTCAGGCGCCCGCCAGACCTGAAGTAAAGTGCGCTGCCGGCCGCCGCTCATCCTCCTTCAGGGCGCTTTCCGGCCGCCGCCATCTTACCCCTCCTTCCAGCCGTTGCTTGAAAACGCCGCCGAGGGTGAAGGGGCGGGCCGGGACACCGGCGAGGGAGAACGAGAACCGCCTCCCGGCCCGCCCCTTCCCCTCAGGCGCCCGCCAAGCCCAAGGTAAATCCCGCTGCCTCCTGCCGGTCCTCTCCCTCAGGGCGTCTCCTGCCCTCCCTGAGGCGGCGCCATTTTGTCCCTCCCTCAGCGGCACCGCCCGAAATGCCCCTTGGAATCTCCGCCGAGGGAGAAGGGGAGGGTTGGGGAGCCGCCTGTCGACCCTCCCCTTCTCCCTCGGCGTTCTCCTGGCCCGCCCCTTCTCTCTCCTGGGCAGCTTCCCAGCCCTCCTCTTCGGAGGAGGAGTAGGAGGTGGGTGGGAAGATGGCGGCGGCCGCGGGTCCGGCGCAGCCCTGGAGCGCCGAGGAGCTGCGGAGCGAGGCGCTGGCCAAGAAGGAGATCATCAAATTCCTGCAGGAGCACGCGGCGCAGGCGGTAATTGTGTGGAAAAAGAAATACTTTGGAGCGTGTGTGCGCGCGGGCGGGGAGGGGTTCTTTCCCACATCTCACTCGCGTGTCCCGCAGTTCCTGGCTGAGCACAAGCTGCTGGGGCAGGTGAAGAACGTGGCGAAGACGGCGAATAAGGAGCAGCTCATCGCCGCTTACACGCAGCTTTTCCACACGCAGGTGAGGGGATGGGGCGGTGGGAGCGGAGCTGGGGGTCGTGTAAGGGGTGGATGATGGATGTGGCTCCTCATCCTTCCCGCAGCGGTTCAAGGGCACGGACGGCGCGGAGAAGGCGGCGGAGAAGGCGAAGCCGGCCAAGGCGGAGGAGGCCAAGGGGAAGGCGGTGAAGGCTGAGGAGGCCGTGGAGGAGGTTTGTGGGACGCCCTCACCGCGCCTTTTTCGCGTGGAAAAGCAAATTACCCGGGTCACCTGTCTGGGGGTGAGGGTTTGGTGGGACATCAGGGAAAGGCTCTTCCCCCAGAGGGTGCTGGGCGCTGACCAGGCTCCCCAGGGAACGGGCACAGTCCCAAGGCTGCCAGAGCTCCAGGAACCTGTGGACAACGCTCCCAGGGATGCACAGGGTGGGATTGTTGGGGTGTTTGTGCAGGGCCGGGGACTGGGCTGGATGATCCTTTTGGGTCTTTTCCAAGTCAGGAGATTCTGTGATTCTAAATCTTCAAAAGCCCAGTTACAGCAAGAAGTCTGGTGTTTTTACCCCGCCTTCACCCAAATCTGCTGCATTTTCCCCAAACGTCGCAGCCCTGCAGTGAACACACCATTCACTAACGCTGAGGGTCTTCTCTGGTGCCTCAAACCAAGTGGTTGTTCAGTCTTTAATGCATCTGTGACTGTTTAACCTACCAGCCATAACTCTCTTTTTGTAACCTCAGGGGCCACCAAAGTACACAAAATCCATTTTGAAGAAGGGTGATAAAACCAACTTCCCGAAGAAAGGAGACACTGTCCACTGCTGGTACACGGGAAAGCTGCAGGATGGGACGGTCTTCGACACCAACATTCAGTCAAGTGAGGCCATGGATGTAGGGAGAAACTGCTTGGGTTTGGTTGCAAACGCTCCTGGAGGGAATTACCTGGGCTTCTTCAGCAGATTCGGGCAGGGCTTTGCTCCTGGAAGGTGTTCCTGGTGGTGTTCCTGACAAACAGCCTTATCATGGTGCTGCCGAGCTGCTGGTGTCCCTGCGGCTCCCAGATCCCAATTTTCCATGAGGTAGCGCAGGGCAGTATTTTAGGACTGGCTGGTGTCAAGTGACACGGCTGTATCCTGCCAGCCCTGGCTTTTGGCATCTCCAGGCCTGGGGAATGTGGAATGCAGGGAATTAATCCGTGCTGAAACTGCTTCGGAGGGAGATGGTTCCTGCCCTGGGAGCTTCCCTTTCCTACGGAGCTCAGGCACCAGCAGTGTCCTGAATGTCTCTAAATAAACATCGTGGTGTCCTGGCGCAAATCCTTAAACAGGGAGACGTGGAATGAGAGGGATTGGAGTACTTGGGAGTACAACATTCCCTGTTGGTGTTTTTGTGACAGATCAGAGAGTTTAGGGGTATGAAGCTGCAGTCCTAAAAAGGTTTTTCCAGCAGTGATGTCCCACACTCAGAGGAGCAGTATTCCATACTCCTCATATTGGTGTGTTCCCGGTTGACTTTTTTGGATCCGTAATGTGTCCATGACTTGCGCAGTCAACTTGAATATTTCAGAAATGAGTCTTTAGGGTTTGAAAGATTCTCGTCAGCTTCAGCTCTTGGTGCAGCTTGAACACTGAATGATGTTTTTAGTGCACGGCACCAATATTTCCCCTGAAAATCTGGTATTGGGCTAAAAATATTATTATAAAGAACAGGTATTTGTATAAAGCATGCTCATAAAGGCAGTTTTAGCCAGAAGTGTGGTGTGTGCTGCTGTGATGTTAAAGCAAATGAACATAAAACTCTTTTCCAGGTTCAAAGAAGAAAAAAGCAGCCAAGCCTCTGAGTTTCAAAGTTGGTGTAGGAAAAGTGATCCGAGGTGTAAGTAAAGCACTGGCAGCTCCCTCAGACTGCCAGGGGAGCTTCGTTCTCTGCTTTGTGACCATTTCTGAGCTGTTGTGTTTCTCGTGGAGGCAGAGAGGCCAATTGCAAGGGATTCCAGGGGGAGGATGCGACATTTATCCTCAGGCATTCCCCTCCTTGGGCAGTGCATGGGAAACACTGTGTGTTCCCTGGGATCAGCCCAGCCTCCTGCTCCTGTCACTCTGCACCGCAGCCGGGGCTGTCGGGATCCTGGGGCTCCATCCATCCCTGCATTCCCTGGGTTTCACTGTCGGGAGCCTGCACCAGGGCTGGACAGTCCTTTCCATGGAGAAGTGTTCCCAGTATCCAACCTGCCTCTCCCCTGGCACAGCCTGAGGCCGTTCCCTCTGCTCCTGTCCCGGTTCCCTGGGAGCAGATCCCAAATCCCCCCTGGCTGCCCCCTCCTGTCAGGGCCTTGTGCAGAGCCAGGAGGGCCCCCCTGATCCCTGTTTTCTCCAGGCTGAGCAGGAAAAGGTCCTTTATGTGGGACAGGATGGGAACTGGGAAGGGGCAGTGGCCGTGGCCAGCACTGCAGGAGCAGCAGGTGCCCGGGTTTATCCCTGTATCCCGTGGGTTTGGGTGCCAGGGCCCTTCCCTCAGCAGGGACACAGCACCAACCCCTTGGCACCTCCTGGGGCTGCTGGGAAGGGCTGCTGAAGCTGGGAATGCTGATGGAAACAGGCGTGTTCCCACTGCTGCAGTGGTGTCATCCCAGCCCGGCTCTGCACTGTGGGACTGGCGTGGGAGCGGGGAGCACCCGGGGTGTTCCCACCGTGTGTGTGCTGGGGAGAGTGCCCCGGGGTAGTGTGGGCATTCCCGGGAGCACATGGGAAATCTGGGAAGTGCCGTCGTTGCTCCACCCTGCGGGGCTGCTGCGCTGTTCCCGTGCTGGCTGGAGCTGTTGTTGTCATTCCAGTGGGATGAGGCCCTGCTGACCATGAGCAAAGGAGAGAAGGCTCAGCTGGAGATCGAACCCGAGTGGGCCTATGGCAAGAAGGGGCAGCCCGAGGCCAAGTATCCTTCCACGACCACCGGCTCCTTAAGGAACTTGGGAATGCCAGGGGCAGTGAAGCGCTTTATGGACAGGGATATCATGGGAGGGGGCGTTCACTTGTTACAGCGGGCTCAGGATGTTCCCACTCAGGGAATTCAGGACACTTGCTGGGTGGGTGCAGTGCCCTCGCACACGGGGAACTTGCTGTGTTCCAGCTGCATTTTTATTCCAACTGCTTCCAAATGCTCGTGCCTGATGGGGATACTGACCCGTGTAGGGAAGCAGGAGGGAAGTCACCTGCTGGAGCTGCGGGGCCAGAGTTAAATTTGGTTCTGGGACACAGCTGGAATAGGGGATGGAGGAGCAATCCCGTAATGTTCTGCGCAGTCGTGTTTCCTCTTTCCCAGCACTGGGAGGAAGGGAAGGGATTGTTCTCCTGTGCTGGAACGCTGAAGGGCTGCCTGGCCCCTCCTCCCCTGTGTGGCACAGCGGGGCAGTGTCACCTCCCCCAGTCTGCCCCAAACCTGCAGACGGGGCTGGGGCAGCTCCGGCAGGGCCCGGCTGCTCCGTTCCAAGGAATGGGAATAAGGAGCAGGGAGTGCTGATGAGGGCGTAACCCTGGAGCTGGCCCCGAGGGTCCCCTGACAGCTCCTGCTGGGCAGCAGCTGTGGCTCCGTGCGGGATCAGGGACATCCCACGGACACGGGAGAGCAGCTGCTGCATCCCTGCCCAGGGCAGCTGGGGCTTCCTTCCAGCTTCCTTAACTTTCACCACCAGGATTCCACCGAACGCGAAACTGTTCTTCGAAGTGGAACTGGTGGATATCGAATGAAGAATTCCCTGTGCTGCTGGGAATCCACCGATGCTGGAGAGCTTCCTGGTGTTGCTGTGACTCCTGGACGCAGTTACAGCCGTGCCTTGTCTGGAGATGTGTTCCCCGCCCTCTGCTGCACAGTGACATCCCCAAACTAAACCTGAGTTTGTACTGCAAGTGCTGTCCCTTCTTTGTGTCTGTGCTGTCCCCACCCTGCTCCTCTGCCCGGGGCCCTGCACAGCCCCTGGAGCTCTCCTGGAGCAGCAGGAACCTCCACGCCCAGCCCAGGGCTCCTTCCCTTCCAGCTCTACTTCCCGCGGAGCCCAATTCCACAGCATTCCCAATCCATTTCTCTTTGAGGGTATTGATGGAAGCATCAGACACAGTGCCCACCCCTGCTCGCACAGATCCAGGTGTTCCACAGGTGTTCCCGAGGAATCCCTGTGCCACAGCACCAGAGCCAAGGTCAGGAATTCTTCCTCCTGGCTCGAATGAGGCAATCCAAGAAAGCTCAGAGCACTACTGAATTCCTTGCTTTTATTACAAAAATGGGAATGATCACTTTGATCAAAATGAAAAAAGTTTTGCTCACACCGTGTACATGAAAAACTCTAAATACAAAAATCATCCCAAACACAGTTTGTGCTTTTTAAAAAAGAACAAAGGTGGTTTTACACCGGGGGTTAATCCCTGACCCCTCCCACACTGCACAGCCGGGGGCAGCTCTGCCAAGGCCTCCAATCCCGACACAGCCCGGGCAGGGAAAAGCTCTCCCGGCAGTTGGGCTGGGAGCAGGACAAGCCTTGGCTCCCACCCCGGGGGCCAGGGCCGGGCAGCAGAGCAGCTTTGGGGCAAAACCAACCCAAAACCCCCAACTTCACCCACTCAATCTGTGGAATCATGAGACTGACGAAAATTCTTCAGATACTCCATAAATTAGTGCGGGGAATTAAAAAAATCCATTTATGGTAAATGAGAATTGTACAGAGACCATTTATCAGTTACCAGCACACAAATCTTGCTTCACACATACCCTGTGAGCAGCGGCTCGTTTCACATGCAGAGGACCAAAAGCAGGTGGCACAACAGTTCTTTCACAGCCCAAAATTAGAAAAATATATTTTTTTATTCCATCTTTGTTGAAACTGCAGCACAGTGAACTCCACTCCCTCCGGGGATCAAGTGGTGTGGTAATACTGTCCGTAATTCCAGGCGTTCTGGTAGTTGTACTGGAATCAAACACGGCAGGATCAGTCAGGATGTGCCTGCTCCACCCGGAGCTCCTGGGCCTGAGGCAGCACAGACCACCCCCCCCAGCTCCAGCCGGCCAGCACGCACCCCCGGGAATGCAGGAACACCTGCCCCATTCCCTTGGAAGTGTTCGTCTGCTTCCCTGAGCAGCCTGTGGAGGCAGGGCCGGCACTGCACAGATCCTCATCAACAGTCACAGAACCAAAACATCCCGAGCTGGGAAGGGACCCACAGGGATCGTGGATCCAGCCCCTGGCCCTGCACAGACCCCCCAACAACCCCACCCTGTGCATCCCTGGGAGTGTTGTCCAAAGGCTCCTGGAGCTCTGGCAGCCTTGGGAATGTGCCCATTCCCTGGGGATCTGCTCAGTGCCCGGCACCTCTGGGGGAAGAACCTTTCCCTGATCTCCAACCTGACCCTGCCTGGCACAGCTTCAAGTCTGCCATTCCTGCAGTTCTGTTCTTGGGGCATTTTTCCTGGCCCAGTGCTGGACAGTTTCCATGCTGGATGAGACTCCTCTCACTGCCTGACTTGGGAAAGAACTCCTGAGCTGGCTGCAGGCAATCCCAAAGCAGGGTGACCCGGGGTTTGTGCCCCAGCTGTGCCACTGCTCCCCCGGCTCCGGGGGCTCTGCACACTCCAGACAAGAGTTTGCACTAAACCACTCCAGCAAAACTTCATGGATTTAAAAAACCAGGGATCACCCGTGGCCTTGACCGCGCTGGGGGAGCAGCTGGACTGCATGGTCTTAGAGGGCTTTTCCAACCTCAACCATTCTATGCTAATCCCAAATAAAATGCCATGGAGGGAGAGCCCCAAAGGACAAGCTGAGTTTGCTGACTGCGCTGTGTTCCAGCAGAACCCATTCCGAGACGTGACAGGAATTCCTGGCTGGAGACAGTCACCATCCAGACACTATCCAGGCACACAGGAAAGGGGCACCCCAAGCCCAGTCTGGCCACACCACCTCCACACACAGCGGGCCCGCTGCCCTGCCCCTGCCCCGGCCACCAACCGCTCCCGGCTCCACACGAAGGTGCGGCACGCGTGGAGCAGCCCAGCAGGGAGCACAAGGCACAGGAGGGGAGCAGTGCCCGCCGGGTTCCTCCGGCCCCGTACCTGGTACCAGGCGTTGTAGCTGTAGGCGGCCTGGTTCACCTGCATGTCCCCGTCCAGCAGCTGCGCCGACGCCAGGCTCGGGTCCTCCGTCAGCAGCTTCTTCTCGTCCGGCTCCTCGGAGCTGCAACAAAACCCCGGGATTGGCATCTCGCAGAAATGCTGGGCGTGTCCCCACGGGAGGGGCGCTACCGCAGGGGAAAGGGGGTTCAACCGGTGTCCTGGCCAGGCGGGGGAGGGAATTCGGGAAGGGCGGTTTGTGTTGTGCTTCAGAACAGGCTGGCTTTGAATTGCTCTGGTGCCCAGAGTGAGGCAGCCAATGCACAATTCTGCTGAGAGACTCGTTTTACCAGCACTGTTTGGCTTTTCTGGGAAATATAACCTAGAAAGTTATTTGCCAATAAATGTTTCCATCCCTGGAAGTGTTTAATGCCAGGTTGGACAGGGCTTGGAGCAACCTGGTCTGTGGAAGGTGTCCCTGCCCATGGCAGGGGTGCAATGAGATGGGCTTTAAGGCCCCTTCCAGTGTGAACCATTCCATGGATATTTCAGGCAGCAGCACCGCCCTGTTTAGTACCCACTTCAAATGACCCCGGGGTCAGGCGGACAGCTCCGGGTCAGAGGGACAGCTCGGGGTCAGGGGTCACCTCGGGGTCAGGGGGACAGCCCAGGATCGGGGGACAGCTGGGGGTCAGAGAGTCACCTCGGGGTCAGGCCGTACCCGTTCTCCGCCCGCCGCTTCAGCGACTCCTGCTCCTTCAGCAGCGCCTGGTGCTCGTCGTAGGCATCCAGGAGCCTGAGGGACACCACCAACCATCAGCTCCTGCTCACCATCACCATCAGCTCCTGCTCACCCNGCTCCTCCCCACCACCAACCATCAGCTCCTGC
>WBMZ01001568.1:0-34171 GCA_013400975.1 Atrichornis clamosus
GGGCTCGGCGGCGGCGCCGCGCGCGAGGCACGCCGGGAGTCGGGCCCGCCGCCCTCACACGGCGCCGCTGCTCACCTCTGCAGCTCCGGCACCGTCTCCACGTTGTGCGCGTACACGTCCAGCCCCGACAAGGCGACGGTCTCCACCGCTTTAAGGTCCCCTCGGAAATCGGGAGTTAGGCATTCCACCAGGATTTTTGGATTCCTGAAAAGGAGAGACAACAGGAACACACCTGTGGGATTTTGTGTCACTGTTGCTCAAAAGCTCAAGAGAACCAAAAAAACCTCTCCATAACTAAACACATGACACTCTAATAAGCCAAGCAAACTTAATTCAGGATAATTCTGAAACAGTAAGTTTCTGCAAACACTTGTATAACAACTTAAACTCGTGTTAAGTTAACCTGCAACAAAGACATAGGAGAAACCACACATGAACAGCGCATGTGATTGTCTTACAGAATGCTGGAATCGCTTTCATATTTATCGTTTGGCTTTTGCTGTATTCCAGCTCACATCAGTAAAATCAGGAATTGAACACATGATGTTTTATTTAAGATCATAGTTTCAAAATACAGAGGAACTATAATTCTGCCTACTAGGATAAGAAGACTCAGCCTAGAATCTAATCTTGGTGTGCAAGCCTGATTTCAGCTCAGAAAAGCAGGTGGGCAAAACTGCAGGAACCTTTCAAGTCCCAAGAGACACTGGATAAAGATTTCAATGAGGTTATACAAATGAATTCTGCAGACAAATATGCTGTCGAATGGCATACAGGGCACTGACGTAGGGTGAGGGCGGCAGAGTCAGGGAAAGCAGAAATCACAGACTTAGAAATGGCCATTGCAGGAAAATGAAAAGCAACTTGATCACTGCTGAATGAGAACCAGATTCCTTCAGTCATGTAGTGACAGTGTTACCTAACTCTGCTGTGTTTGAGCCCTAAGCTTCAGGAATGAACATACCTCAAAAGAATGTATTCATTTCCTGGTAAACCAGTGGTCTGTTTAAAGAAAGAATCCAGTGCTTAGCTTTAAATAAGCCTGGGATGAATTGGAAATGCATCCAAATTCAAAATTGTTTGGGGTCATTCTATGAGAAAGATGAAGAAAGGAAAAAAAAACCAGGGCACAGACAGGCTAGACAAAGAGTTTTGTATTTGTATGGCCCCTGGAATAATCCAGCTAAAGGAGTTTTGACCATGCAGTACCACATTCTAAAGTTTTAACAATAATAGTAATACATTAATGACACACCTTTCTTTCAGATGCGAGACTGTCTTTGCAAAGTGTTCTGCTCCACCATCAGGCATATCTAGAAGCATTTCAATTTTTCAGTTAACCTTTCTGTTCAAGAAATGTATTTGCTTATTAGCAAAGCCACAAAACCCATACAGCTTCAAACCTTAAATGAAAAACAATAAAGCAGTCAACCCCCAGTTTGATCTCACCACTTATGCCAAGGTTTTACAAAAGATATCCTACCAAGCCTTGCTCTGCACAAAGTCCAACTGTGATTGTCTAGGGCAGACTTCAGATTTACCTATCTCTAGGTTCACTGTCAGCGTGAGCCCAGAATAGCTTTACCTATTTATGGTTCTGGTCTGAGAAATAGTTGTACAAAAAATTGAAAAATATGTATTACTGCTCTTTTAAGCCCCTTTGAAGCCACTTTCCACTATACTGAACAGTCTTTACAATGGTTTTCCCAACCTGTGTAGTGTCACCACAAAGCAGCTACTGCAACCTTTGAAAAACACAACTTTCAATTTTGATACATATATCCTAGGTTTAGTGTTTGGAAAGAAGTTCTGTAATGGTATTGCATATGAATGTTTGGGTTTTTGCTATCCAAGTAATAGAACGTGGTGTATACGCATGCATTTTCTAAAACTTAGTTATAAAATATGTAGTATTGTAGTACTTATTGATGTTTAGTAACAGTGTGATTTCTGTTGCATTTTACTAGACATGGAGAAATACTACAAATACGTAGAAACTTTTCAAAGTTTTAGGACTGTTGATTCCTTTAAAACAGTCCTCCTGGACAGCTGTGCTGGTAAATGTTCATGGAGGCCTGTGTTCAGCCCAGGTAAGACACGTGAGAGCTCGTGCTGAAGTGAGGAGAGCCAACATACGCACCGTCTCTGTCCACAGACGTCAACACAACGTAATCCAAGCCCCACTCCGCTATGGCCTTGGCTGTGTTGTGAGGCTCCTGCGGATCCGGCGGAGGTGGATTTTTTGCTGTCTTTACGGAACAAAATCTGCAGCCTCTAGTGCACGTGTCACCCATTAGCTGGAACAAGAAAGACATTCCTACCTTTGCACAGTATGTATCACTATTGCTCAGCAGGGAAGCAGCTGCATAAGCTACATCAGATAAATCCCAACACTAAGCAAAAAAACCTAGGACAGTGCTTTAGTCTAAATTTATTGTAATAAACCCGCTCCACTACAGAAGAGATCCAACAAAACACTACAAACAGCTCAAACATTAACAGAACACTTAAGAAATGGTTGATGACTTACCATTATAGTAGCTGTAGCTGTGGCATATTCACCACCTCCCCAGCATTCTCCAATGTTGGGACAACGTGCTTCTTCACATACCTGAAGGTGAAAGGCTGTACTGTACCTGGATTTTTCCATATTATTATTGAAAATAATTATTATATTATTGATTGATTTCAATAGTAGCCTACAAACAAAACATAATTTCTTCTGTGATAAATGAGGTTAACAGTTCCATGCTTTTTTATAAAACGACAGTAGAACAGCTAGAAAGAGAATTGTTTTCTAACATCCATTACTGTTCTTTTTCTCTACTTCAAAACTGCAAAAACTCTTCAACCATGTAACTGCCTTATTAATTAGCAGAGACTGTAATTAACATTTTAAATTTAAAAATTGATAAAATGGTCACAAAGTATTTGATTCATTAAAGCATTATTTTAGTCTGAAAAAAATATGAAAAAAGCCCATCCATGCATTCCCACCACTTTTTGCTGTCTGGAAGGTACAATTAATGAAATTTGTAGTTTCTTTTCATGCGAATCCTATATGTAACTCTGAAATTGTGTGTGTTTCCATTAAAAATGGTTGCACATAGCATCTTCTGATCTCTGGTGATGCAAGTAGTAAACCATAGTATTTAAAATCACAGCAGGAAAAACATTAAATCTGTTGGATTTGTCCTTATTCTTTAGGCATAAAATTCTCTGCTAGCAACAAGGATCAGTGTTGGGCTTGGTTTCAGCACTGATGATCATGCAAGACATGATTTCTATGTGTCCTCCACAGAGAAAAAAATGTAAAAACTGCCTTATTTCTACATGAAGACTTGGTTGGTGCCAGATTTACCGTATGAAGGTTT
Organism: Atrichornis clamosus; assembly: GCA_013400975.1. Taxonomy (NCBI): domain Eukaryota; kingdom Metazoa; phylum Chordata; class Aves; order Passeriformes; family Menuridae; genus Atrichornis; species Atrichornis clamosus. The sequence goes on from WBMZ01001568.1 coordinate 3,375, forward strand.
AAACTTCTCAAGGTATTCTTTAGTTTATTGTAGTTCTTTCCCATGGGAATCTTTGTTTTTAGCCATGGAGGAAGATGCAGCCTGAATAACACCAAGCAAACGTAAAGATTAATAAACTACTTACATGGTTTCATTAATTTTATAGATTTAATTTGTTGCAGACACCAACAAGGGAAAGTCCCTTGAAAACTAATGCAACTCAGCAACTAAAGTTAACATCGTTCATGGCCAGACCAGACTTCACTCTTCCCTGTTTATCGTCATCCCTTCAGTCAAGCATAGGAGTTTGTTGTCATTGAAAGGTTTAAGATGTTCCAGTGGGATTGAACAATGCCACACTGGAGACTGCAACAACCAATGGCAGCAGACATTACACAGCTACCACAAAGTCTGATCCAATTTATAACTGGAAATATGGGGGGTTAAGCATTTTTTAAATTTAAGTCTTCATTTTTTGTTTTACTTTACCAGTAATATTTTTTCAACACTGAAGTAGGGTACATTCACCTGCTGACGTATATTTCTAATTTAATTACTGGCACTGCAGTGAGAAAATATCACCATGTCTCCACAATTCGTTATGCATTTGAAGTTAACAACGTATTTGTCCTTTCTTGAAAAATCATTAAATTTGCAAGCCAGTAGGGCAGAATTTAATAAGAATACAAAGTATACATTTGCAGTTATTGCTAAATATGCAACATAGTGCATGGAAGCAACTAAAGTTGTTTAAAATCACAATTACCTTTCTCCTTTCTCACGCTTTAAATTGCCTTTATACTCAGCCCATGTGCTCTTGTCTGACAGATCTCCAGAGACAAAGTCCTGTAAGTCTGGTCCATTTTGCAAAAATTCTTTTTTTTCTCCTGGCAAAGAACCTGATGTTCCGTACTGGTTATACACATGGCTCCCTGACACCTAAAAGAAACAAAATTGTAATTTATTTAATAACAAATGTGCTGGCATCGTATACTAAACAACAACTTGCCCTTTTGCTGGTTAACGTACGCTTTCTGTAAGCATTTTCCCAATGGCCTTTAAGTCAAATGTATAATTCGCTTTTTATTTTAAGCCCCATGAAACAGAGTTACCTATCGTAATAAGGCACTAAGTTATATAGTGTAACATAAATTCCCTCTGCACTCAGCACTGGTGAGGCCACACCTCGAATCCTCTGTCCCGTTCTGGGCCCCTCTACAAGAGAGACACTGGGGTGCAGGAGCGAGTCCAGAGAAGGGCAGTGGAGCTGGTGAAGGGTCTGGAGCACAAGTCCTGTGAGAAGTGGCTGAGGAGCTAGGGTTGCATAGCCTGGAGAGAAGGAAGCTCAGGAGACACCTCATCACTCTCTACAACTGCCTGAAAGGAGGTTGTGGCCAGGTGGGAGTCGGTCTCTTCTCCCCACTACAAGTGACGGGACGAGAAGATACAGTATTAAGCTGCACCAAGGGAGGTTTAGGTTGAATATCAGGAAAAATTTCTCCCAGAAAGGGCGATTAGATATTGGAATGGACTTTCCAGGGAGGTGGTAGAGTCACCATCCCTGGAGGTGTTCAAGGGAAGACTGGATGTGGGGACTTTGTGCCATGGTGTAGCTGACATGATGGTGGTTCGGTTATACGCTGGACTCGATGATCCCAGAGATTTTTTCAACCTAACTGATTCTGGTGAAATAACACCGTGTGGGTTACTCTGGTATTTCGGAGCCGCAGGGTGTGCCGCTGCCATGGTTCCCGGTCGCTGCCGGGCGCTGTCCCGTGGGAGTGGGGCCGGGGCTCGGTGTCCTGGGGGTGCCTGCCTCTGCCCGCGGCCACCCCGCGCTGTCCCCGTGGGATCTCCTCCTGCCGTGCCGTGCCGCGACCCCCGCCCGCCCGGCCCCTCCTGCTGCCGGCGGCCCTCGGGGCACACGGCGCGACTCACCCGCCCCTGGCCCCGCGGCAGCAGCAGCCCCCGGGCGGCGGCGGTCCCGCACCGGCCCCTCGGCAGCAGCAGCGACATGGCGGCGCCCAGCCCAATCGATAAGCTCGGCCGCATCGGCTACTCCTGCCTATCGGACGGCTACCTCGGCGCGATGACGTCACGAGCCCGAGAGCGCCTACAAGTACGCGATGACGTCACGCGCAGTCTCTTTTGGCCCTGCCCGCTGCGAGGTGAGGCTGGTGGCGCCACCGGGATCGCCCGGAATCACCGGGACAATCGGGGATCATCCGCGGCGCGCGGTCCCCCAGCGCCCCGTCTGCGCGCGGGTAGCCCCCTGGGCCGGCGCCGGGCACTGCCGGCCTCTCCTGCCCCGCACCCCGCCGGAGGAGGCCCCGGCACGGCGCCTTCCCGGCCAGGCCCTGCTGAGAGCGCCGCTCAGGGCCCGGGCGGGAAGCGCCGGTGCGGGGAGCGGAGCCCGGTAGTGGCAGCGCGGGTGGGGGCGTCAGTCCGCGCCGGTAAGGACCGGTCGGGGTCCCCGCGGGCACAGGGCCGCGGGAGTCTCCAGCCTCTCCGTTGTCTCCCGCAGGATGAAGACCATCCTCAGCAACCAGACGGTGGACATCCCAGAGCAAGGTCAGTCCGCGCCGCGTTCGGGAGGCGCCTGGCGGTGCCGCCCACGTAGGCCGTAACGCGTGTCCGCCTTTGGTTCGCAGTGGGAGTTTCGCTGAAGGGCCGGACGGTCATTGTGAAGGGGCCCCGTGGAACCTTGCGGAGGGATTTTAACCACATCAATGTGGAGCTGTCCCTCTTGGGGAAGAAGCACAAGAAGGTGAGTGCTGCGCAGGTCGTTTCGCTGCCCAGAGACAGAGGAGAGTTTTACAGTTGGCTTAAAAATTTTTTGGTGGTGTAGGAGAGTGCCCGAAAATGTTCAGCTGCAGGTATGTTATTTGGTTGGTTTTGCTTCTTTCTGTGTTTTCAGAAAGAGGTTGGTCTAATGGAGCCATGGGGCCTACTCAGGCATTGTGGGAGTCTTGCAGTTCTGTAATGTTGGAATGAATGTGTTCATTGTATTTTGCTGAAGTTAGTCAGTTATAGGGTCATTGTATGCTGTTCTACAGACTGGCTCGTTTCAGTGTGTAAAACTAAACTGTTTTGCTTGATTTCCAGAAATCGCAAGTTATATCAGGAGAGCAGATATTCTCTAAATAAATGCACAATGTTTTCATATTGTCTTAAGACGTTTAAAAAAAAGACAAAGAGTGAGTGATTTCAGCTACTTTTTCACAAAGGTCAAGGGTTTTATTGAAACACAGGACTCAGGTGCAGTGTTTCATTTAGATTGATTACACATAGGAGACTGACTTCAGAACAGTGTGTTTAGCATTTGACAAAACATCCTCCAGCTTAAGATTTCATATTTATCTATGCCACCACTTTTGAAGATTTGTTAGTGGCAAGACATGAAGAAAGCAAATGTTTCTCATTAGGGTTAGGACTCAGAAGACAGGAGTCAGGTGGGCACTTAATAATCTGTCAAAGAAACAAAATAGTTCTGTGTTTTTGTTTGGTGGGCTTTTAAGTGCTTTATCTGAACGTTTTGCTTCTCATTTGTCACAAAATTATTTTGTTGCTAGTTTTGAAGTGTAGCTAAAAGCTTCTTAATGTGTTTTTTAATGCAGCTGCGTGTTGACAAGTGGTGGGGTAACAGAAAGGAGCTGGCAACAGTTCGCACAATTTGCAGCCATGTACAGAACATGATCAAGGGGGTCACTTTGGTAAGTTCTATTTTGAAACACGATAACTGCTGCCATTTTTGTTCCTTGCAGTGATAGCCTTTTACTTTACTGAGAGCATTTGTAAGCATCCGAGATGTAGCTTCTTTCTCCTTTTACTTTTTTTCTTGCACTTGCTGTCAAGCAAGTTGTGCAGATGGAGGAAGGCACAAATGCCTCTTGGGCTCAGTATCCTGCCCTTTTTAGAAGCTCTCTTGATAGACTTTGGGTTTAGATTTCTCCCGTAAGCTTCATGCGCATGTTCCACCTCTTGGGTTTGTTCTGCTTTCAATACCCAGTTATGTCCTGTGTCGCAGGGCTTTCGTTACAAGATGAGGTCGGTGTACGCTCACTTCCCAATCAATGTAGTCATACAGGATAACGGCTCACTTGTGGAGATCCGAAACTTCTTGGGAGAGAAGTACATACGCAGAGTGCGTATGAGGCCAGGTGAGCATTTCTGGAGATGTGTTCTGCCAGTTTTAAGTACACTTTCCAACCTGTTTTCTTTGGGCTCTGCCACCAAGAATGGAGATGCTGAATAGTTGTTGGAGCAGCATTTGCTTGTCTGAATTTATGTAATCCTCTTAAGATACCTTTGCCACTGTTTAGATTTATTATTAAGAATGTTTTTGTAATGTATTTTTAGTTGTGAGAGCTGGCTAGTAACTAGTTTAAAGTTAGTTACTGTAATACAAGGAGTCCAGGATTGATTTTTATCATTGTGAGATCTTGACAGTGTTTATAGTTGGTAAACTGCAGGTGCTTAATTTTAGATTTTTATGTTTCTGTTTTAAAAACATTATACATGAAATAGTTTTAGAGCACATCATATGTTTGGTCTTCAAGGTGTTGTAGTCTGAATTTGCTGATTATCTAGAAGCATGCCTGATAAACTCAGAAATGACCATTTTATCTGCTGTTTTTGCATCGTACATACTTGGAGTTTTAGTAAAATGTGTAACGGAAGAGCAGGCACTTGATGAAGCTTGTTAAACTTCTGAAAGGAGGCAACAAAACATGTCATAAACAGAGTTACGTTAAGATTGTAGGAAAGATTTTCTGTATCCATTTGGTTTTTTTCTAGTTCCATTTCTGGTAAGGGTATGGGTAAGGATATTTAATGTGACTGATAATGCTTTGGAGTGGCTTTAGAGGAATGCATCAGACTTCGTCCAAAAACACTGGTAGATACAGTGCAGAGTTAATGTGTCTTTGATTTACTGTGAAATATTGAGGGTGGGTTTGATTACTCAATTTGCTTTTTTTAAGTCAGTATTTACTGATAGTAAAGAGCTGGCTTAAAACCTGACATCTGTTGATGAAGTAGATGAAACTGTAAAATCTTCTATTATTCTCGTTATAAACGCAAGTTTCCTATTAGACTCTCAAATGCCCCAGTGTTTACTTCTTGTGAGTATCTGCAGCATGGCTAGTATAAATACAGTACTTGACATGACAGGGGGCAGGTGGTTTTTAATGACTTTTGATTGTGGTGACTCCAGTTTTGTCTTAATGAACACAAGCCTGTGGGCAATGGCACCACCTGGCTGACAGAGCTGTGCTGGCAAAATCACTGGCTTGTACACAGTGTTGGTGATTAATGCTGTAATGCAATAACAGATAAGCAGGAATATCACTTAGTTGCTTTCAGTATAGAGCACGACTTGCACTAACCTTTAAATTTGGAAACTACATGAGGAAGGACAACTCAGGAATGGATTTGAGGGACTCCCTTTAACAAAGTCATAGAAGCTAATTATTGTCTTGAATACTACTTTCTAGAGCTGCAAACTGGGAAAGGATATTAATGCTGTTTCTTTAATACACTTAACATCTTCAACAGTGTAGATTGTGCGTTTTCCTTTCCGTAGGTGTTACCTGTGCGGTATCTCAAGCCCAGAAGGATGAGCTGATCCTTGAAGGGAATGACATTGAGTTGGTCTCCAATTCAGGTTTGTGAAAGTAGATGTGTGGAAAGATTATACGGACACTTTTATCTGAAGTTGTCAGTGTAGCTAACTCTTTACCTGAAACCCTGAGGTAAACAACAGCCTAGAAAGTTTTTTTGCTCTAGTCACTGCCGTTGCTTTTCATAGTTCCTTACACTGTTTCTAAACTTAAAGGTGTTTTTGTTTCTGCCAGTTCACAGAACCTTTTTCTTCAAGTCAGTACCTACCACCTGTATGGCACCAAACTTCTCAGCTTTTCAGTTGCACATGTGTGCAGTAATGAACTGCCACTGCCTCGAGTTGCCAAGATCAGCTCAGTGAAATGCATCCTGGTTTTATTAGACCTGACAGGATGTGAAGTTGGAAATTCCTTTCTGTAGATGACAGTTCTGTTTGTTAGTGGAAATAGTGGAGCATAAACAAAGGCTCCGGTTGGCTTGGACCTCTTGGCTTTGTGCTGATGGTCTCGCTTTGTTTGCAGCTGCCTTGATCCAGCAAGCCACCACAGTCAAGAACAAGGATATCAGGAAATTCTTGGATGGTATCTACGTTTCCGAGAAAGGAACAGTACAGCAGGCAGATGAGTAAAACTCATAGGTTGGTATCATCTTAATGCACTTTGCACATCTCTGTAGAAATATGGGCTTGTCAAGGTTTATCTGCTTCAGCACAGCCGTGGTTAAGCAGGTTCCCAATGGAGATGAAGCTGGGTTGGAAAAGGCATCATAAGGTGTATTATAAGACTTCAGTTTTGCCAGGTCTTTTGACAGCAGCTTTCCATCTCTCATCAACTTGGCATTATGCTACTGTATGGAGAAATACCCAGCTCTCCAGTGCTGTACTCTGCACTGTGAATGCAAGCTGCAGTGGTGGCTGAGAATTTTAAATCAGCTGACCTGGTCTGACAGACCAGTTTACAGCTATTTACAGAGAAGACCTTAAAGTAGTGTTCTTCCTGGCTGGACACTGCCCTCACTGAAATAGTGGTCAGCACACAACTGATACATAAAGGTCTTCCACACAGTTTGTATATTAATGCTGGTAAACAGGTAAGTTTAACAAGGACAACTATTTACATTGCATATGGGCATGTTGCTGAAGTTGAGTAAAAGGCTTTGGAATAATGTAGCAGTTTTAACTGCTAAAGGAATTTGATGTTTTTCAGCTGTATATGGTTCCATACATAGTACAAAACACCTGTGCAGGATGAGACAGTCTGACTTGCAAATGAATTCCATATTGTGTGCCTTCAGAATTTAAGCTTGAGGCAGGATGTAGATGAAGTGAGTTTCATAAACCAATTTTTTTTATATCACCATCCAGGTACCAGACAGTTGCAAGCCACTGAAAAAAATAATTTTTAGTGCTGTTCCAAGTTCCTTGAGAGATGGAACAACTTATTACCTGCTTGTCAAAGCCATGAGCTGTTGTGTGAAGGCAGCTTTAAGTAATCTTGTCGGTATAAAATCAAGCTAATTCTTTGAGCTATTAACGTCTGCATTAAATCCATCAGATAAATTAACATCAAATGGCTGTAGACCTTGTTTCACATTTGCACTGCTAAAACATTTCTAAAAACTCTTCAACGTTTTATTTACAGTTGTCTGGATCCTGGTACAAATTACCACAAGACATTGTATCAGCAATGCCAGCTCAAAGAATCTGGTACAAAACCTGAACACCATGAGAGGTTTAATAAAATAAAACATATTTAATATCTTGGTGTTTTTGTTTTTTTAAGGACTAAATGGTGATTGCATGAACATGTTCAAGATCTTTGCCATTTAGAGAAGCAGATTGTCACAGAAAGATCATGTTAGCATGGTGTACACATAGCCCTACCAGTCTCAGAGAATATTCAGTGAAGGAAGTGTTGGTTTGAAAACTGTTGGTAGTGTGGACCCAGTGTGCAGAGTCATGAAGTGATACTTTTGAATCAAGCATTAAGAAACACTAAAAGCATTGTTTTCACAGTGTTCTTTCACATCATTTCAGAACCTCAGATCTCAGACTTGTGATGACAGAATCTGAAGTAGATGAAAACCAAAACCAAAATCAGTAGAACTAGATTTATAAGACCATCTACATCAAATACAGAGAAGCAGTAGTCTGATAATAAGATGCTTTATTTTTATTGCTTAATTAAGAAAACAAAGGACTTGACCTCAAAGTTCCATCTGAGTGTATTGCTGAGTTTCACCAACAGTGATTTGTGTTACCTGGGGATACAGGTTTTTTTCTTGGTTACTAATTTTGCCACGTAGCAACATGTAATTGGGACATGCAGTAGTAAAACCCACATTGTCACCTGTTCTATTCAATTTTGAAAAAATATTCACAGAAGATTCTGGGATTGGGAAGAAACAAACTTGGCAACAAGTTGCTAAAGCACCCATACATATTAAGAAATTCCAGAAATTGCCTGAAGACCCACTTGTATGATAAGTGCAATTTACAATTACATTTGTCACTGTCTTGAGTGGATTAATAGTATTTATTTCGATATTCTCTGCTAGTAAAAATTTTTATGGCTGCCCCATTTTGCAGGTGAAAAATAGTGATTATATATGATCTTATCTCCAGATACATTTGCTTAAAACTACTTCACACAATATGTAAGGGATGTCTGTCAGTAATGGAGTTAGCTTGGGTTTGTTCTAGAGGTATCTTAAGAAGCTGGCTCGGGACATTTCATTCTTGGTATTGTACTTAGTAGAAGGTTTGTGGGGTTTAATAACACTTTCATTTGTAAACCCTAACAGCTGCAGTTTCATGCTCAGCAACACTCATGAATATACATCACAAGACACACTGATTCATAGAAAAGTGCATATCAGTTCTCAAAAGTTAGTTGCTCTTTACAAGTCAAGCTGTTCAAAAGGTTATTCCAAGGCCACAGGAGAGTCATTACATACTTTTTTAAATAGATGAACTTCTATGTAGAGTAGGTGGATGAAAGTAATTTTAGCAGAAACAAGTGTCGTAGCTCTTCTTGTGAATGTGATTGCTTTCCCTTTTCGAATGGAAACGCTTGGTGTGTGTGACTGGAGTGACTCAGTGCTTTTCCACAGTTGTCTGAGCCTCACTGTCCACTGGAGAATGCAGTGATGGATCTCACTGAAAGTGGGCTTGTGCCCCCTTTTAAAATGAGACACAGAGGCACTGGATGCTTTTTGCGTTAAAATGTTTCCTTCTTTTTCTTTTGTGAAAAAGAATAATAGTTAAAAGCAAGATAAGGGTAGAGAAAAGGCAGCAGGCAAAGAATATTAACGGCTTCTTCTGAGAAATAAACAAGCAGAAGCTACACTGCTTTTTGTGGCTAGAGCTACCACAGACTGAGTAGTCGGCAGGGAAGCCATTGTTGCTTATCAGGGTATTGTAAAATCTTATGGAGGGCTTTCCTTTTGAATCTGAAGTGAAGAATCCAAATCTGGGCTTAGATTTTTCTTCAGTCAGCTTAAACGCATAGTAGCCTTTAATCTTGACTTTGTCAATGTAGTAGGCTGAGAAGGTAAAGGAACCAAAACAAAGTATTAATTTAAACTTGTATGTTAAGTAAAACCTGCAAACTTTCAGGTCATGAGTTCAGATTTCAAATTATCAATTTAAAAAGTGTATTTACATCAAAAATTTACTTCTAATAACAGCAGTCTCAATAAATAGGAACGATCCTTATAATTCGTGAATTTCCTGGACCTACTCTGCGAAAGCTGGATTTGGACATGGTTGAAACTGGGAGCAGCTGTAGCTGCATTTCATGCAAGGGGCTTGATGCCATTGCTTTGTGTTGTAGCTGCCCCGAGTGTGACTGCAGAGTTGGGCCCCTCAGGGGGCTCAATGCTGATGGTCGGTTCCTGCATCTTGAACTAGGGCTGTGTTGGGGGCCACGGGAATTTCACCAGAAGACGTGAATGAGGAGGAGTGGGATAGGGCTGTTTGTGGCTCAAAGACATCACTTTGTAATGGAGGAATTGTGACAAATAGTAATGGTGGGAAGCCTCACCGTTCCCTGCTCTCACAGGTGGAATGTATAAGCAAATTCCATTCTCCTTAGAAGGAAAAGGGGAGCCAAGTGTGCATGCTCTGGCCCCTTGGCTATAGGGCCAAGGGGCCCAGAGGTTTGGGCTCCCCTCTTGTACACCAGCATGGGAAACCTCACTGCGTACCAGCTCTGAGAACAAACCTCTTTACCCATAAAGATCATGGCCAGCCTCTCGTTAACCTGTGCGTATCTTCAAATCGTAACAGGCTGCTTGCTCTGTCCAGGACAAGTCTTAACAGCTCCTGTGTCTAAGCCACAGAAATGCCTCTGAGGAACTTGAATCTATCATATACTCACCTTTTAAAACCTCTTGTACATATTTTCCCAGGTAATAATTTCGAAGTTCATCATTGTCTAAGGACTGGTCATCTATTCCATTTGCTGTGATGTAAATGTCGATGTCACCGTAGGTTTTTTTAATCCACCTGAGAATTTTGCGCACCCCCCAAGGCACCACTGCCAAACGAGACGGGGAGCTCAGGCAGGTGATATCCTGCAGAAATTGAATGTCACGATCAAATTCGTACTGGCTTCCATTCTGAGGTTCGTGAATCACAAATCTGGTGGTGAAATGATTCAGTGCATAAAAGTCAGCTGCACCTTTGACCAGCTGCTTTTCCTCACTTGTGAAAGATGGCAGTAAAGTGTATGAGAGACCTTTTCTGTTTTTGAAGCTGATGTATTCCCTCATAGTAGCTGGATAGTCCCCAGTCTTAAATATGGGATTGGCAAACCAGCCTATTTCAAACTGAAGAAACCTGTTGGCAGCTTTTGAATGAGATTCAGAGTAGGGGTTGGCAGGCTCAGCCCAGTCCGAATGCAGGGACAGGGACACTTTGCCGTACTGAAAAGACCGGTACTGCTCATCGTAGATTCTCCAGGCCATGGCGTGTGCTATTAATAAATTGTGTGCTGCCCGATAGGTGTCATTGCTGCTCTTGTTGTAGACATTGCTTAGCTGGTTGGGCTCATTTATTGTAATCCAAAGTTTAACCAAATCACCAAGTTCCCTAAAACATAAAGCTGCATAGTCCTGAAAAGCGTAGGCAGTGGATTGGTTCAGCCATCCTCCTGTCTGCAGCAAAGGACCCGGCAGGCCCAGGTAGGCGTGGGTTGGGTAATACAGGGTGACCATGGATTGGACGTTGAGTTTCAGTACTTCACTAATCACGCATCTGTAATACCTAAGAACTTGCCTGTTGACCACTGACAAATCCCCATTGGGTAAAATTAGTGACCAGTCAAGTGCAAATCTGTAATGGGTGACTTTCATTTTTTCCAGAAGGTCAAGTTGCTTTTTAATACTGACAAAATCTGTGCACTGTGCGGGTCGGGTTTTTAGCTTTACCCCTTCAACTTTGTGCAGAAGCCCATCTCCTGTGACGTTCCAGAGGTACAAGCTGGAATCGCAGAACTGTGGTGAGGAAGCCACTGATTCTGCCTGTGAAAATAAAGATATGTTACAATGGCTTTTAAATGAATGCCTGCTTGTAGTCTGCATTTCTGCCTTTGTTTACCTGTAGGATTAGTGCTGGATGTCAGAAGGCCCTGCTTAGATGCTCCAGGGGGAAGAGGATAACCAACCCACCTATATGGGCTTTGTGCTAGTGGCCATCTTATAATTCTGTTCCTTTCTCTACAAAAAACATAAAAATTACACTCCTTTCTGTTTGATAACACACAGGCATTTGCCCTGCCACCAGCCTACATGACATATGCTTTCACACAGATATCTTCCTGATCAAGTTCACTCTGGTCATGCAAACAGCAGTTCTCAGGCAGCTGCCCAGAGAGCGGGTGTGAGAACAAGCACCAGGGGCTGTAAGAGGCAGGCACAGATTGTTTTGGCACTGCTGCTGAGATCAACCTTGTAAAACTGAGGCAGAGTAATCTGACACAAACAGCTTGTAGCATGTAGTTATATCTTTTCTACCTCCTACTAGTTAACAAGATTCCGAGTTGCACATGATTTTTTTTCATATTCTAATTTTTAAAAATGCTTTTTGTAGGTTTCAAAGTATGATATACTAAAGTTAAAAATATTTTGATGACTTTTTTTTAAAGGAAAGTATAAATAGGTCCTGTAGGAACCAGTTTGGACAAAAGATGGTATGATCTGTTTTCTAATGTGAGCTCACATGATGAAAGCTCTAGGTTGGTTATCTTCACCTGTGCTATGTGTCTTTTTAAAGAATGGCTTCTTATCCATAAGTGGCACCTAGAGCTAGGCTCAGCCCAGGGATCTGTTTCTGCTTTAGACGAGACCTCGAGCCTCCAGGTAGCTCTGCTGCCACTGGTGTAACCACCTTGTCCCTGTGTCACCCTCTCTGTCAGGCCATCACAAGCATCCCTATGGCTACACTGCAAACTGGATTTGGAAACCCCTGGTTGAAAAATAACCCAGTAAAAATTGGTTGGAGCCGACTTCTTGGTCTGAAATTTCCTCATCTGATCTGCCACATGGAGATGCAAGCAGAGGGAAGGTGAGGGAGGGCCAGGCCTGGAAGGGCTCCTGCAGCAGGATCTGCTGCTGCAGCAGTACCCAGCACTCTGTGACCAGCTCGCCTGTAAAACTGGAAAGGCATGAAATTGAACCAATGTAATTATGGCTTAACTTCTGTTGGCAGTGTGCATTGGGAATCTTGAATGCATGGTGCTGCACTGCGTCATTTATTCACAAAGAAGTTGTTGATCACTGTTTCCAGTAATCCTCTCAATGTTTTATGCTCACCTTGAGAACAGACTCAGTGATACCCCAGGAGAAGTCACAGGAGAACTGAGCTTGCAAGCTTGGGGTGGAATCCTTTGGTAAGAAGCCATTTTCTTGTATGATTTGTTTGTAATAAAGTGCAGATGACTTGGGAATCCTTTCCTTTTTTTTGCTTTTGAAATCTACATAAAATAATCCACGCCTGATGTTGTAAGCATGTTGCCATTCAAAGCCATCAAGGAGAGACCAGGCTGTGTAACCAAACACATCTATGTTGTCGTATTTAATAGCTGCATAAGAGAAAGTAAGATTCATGAGTCTTATATTTAGTACTCTAACATATCTAAGGGATATTTATGAGAAAGGTCTATTTACTTTGAATATCTTGAGTATCTTCTCAGCATTCATAGGGTTATTGACTTGTAATTCATTGCAAAACTGATATATATATCTTAGTCTTTATTCACTAAAACATTAGTATGTATTAGTATTCACTCATACATTACTATGTCACTAATTCTTTAAGAAATTAAATTACTGTAGGGTCCTTTATTTCTGCTCTGAGCCAACAAGCAATATTACACCACATCTAGGTTTTAAGTTGCATTTGACAATTTGCCAGTAATACATACCAGCAAAACTGGAGAATCATGAGTAAAAATTAAGGGAGCAACAGTTGTTCTACTTTGTGACTTCATCATGAAGCTAAAACTTTCTATCTTTGTTTGAAAGATCTCTGCAAGTTCAAACATTTAGGAATGTTTATGCAGCTTGTAAATTGAAATATTTAATTTGTTGGTATGGAACAGCTAATGACTTTAGAAGAAGCTGGCTTGATCAACACAGAGACTGATTTAGTCACAGAATGGGTGCAGGCATGCATATTTTTTCAGGCAATCCTAATGTCCCTCTTGCAAAGGAGCCTACATATGATCTACATATAAGATATGAGAAAGATGACAGCACAACTGCTTTCTCAGGTGTGGAACCTGATTCTTCAGGAAGAGCAGCAGAACCTGCAGCGCAGCCTCTTGGTGGACACCAACTAACTGTGATGTTTTTTACCCACTTACACGTGTGCCAGCTGGCAGCCTGGAAGAAAAGGTCCAAACTCCATGGTCAGTCATGCTACGTGCCTGTCGCCAGTTTTAAGCTAGGAAATAACACAGGATAACTCCTCACATTAACCTTATAAGGGCTGGAATACCCAGGGTAAAGCAGTGACCAAGTGGGGTTGCTGAGGATTTTGGCACAGACACATGGACAAGCTGTATTTTACCTGTAGTCCACCACATGAGCAAGCCAGGAATAAAGATGAAGTATTCTGATTTAAAGCTGTATTCTCTCCCAGCATCGTTTTGCCTCATTTTCTCAGAACATTTCACTTTGCATAATTTTGTATTTCCCCTGAACTTCCTTGCCCAACTCACACCATGCTGCAACTTCAGCAGGAAGCAGTTTTGCACAGTGCATGTGTTCACGCAGCAGTGTAACAAGATACTCAGCAGCACAGGCATAGTCCAGCAGGATTTTTTCCTAGTTGCCAGATGAAATTAGAAAGCCCAAGAGCTTGCAATGTGAGTGTATGAGAAGCTGATAGACAAGACCAGAATACTGGAAAGGAGAGGAAGAAACAAAACAAAGCAATACAATGGCATGTATTTTCAAGGAAGGCAACTTCTAAATTTTAGGGAAACCATGGGAGAAAGTACAAAAATGTCTGAAAATACCCATTGCAAAATCCAGAGGCTGAGAATGATGTAGAAGATAGAGAGAGAACCCAGAATGGCCTTGCAGGTAAAGATGAGTATTTCATGTCTGCAGTGAGGAAGGTTGAACACACGGAAGCAGACATCTAGGAACAGCATAAGTGACAACTGAGAACATTTTTGTTTCTGGAAGCTTACTGTGTAGATGGGGTTAAGTTTAATTGTCAGAGCAAAAGATGCTGTGGTACTTGAGATGTTGCATGCCAGGATGAGAATTTGTGGCTGTTAAAATGGGTAGGAAGAAAAGCACTATTTTATGTATATTTTGTGGTAAAGAAATGTAAAAGTTAGGCAGGCAATAGGTAGACATCCAGTAGATCAGAGTGAGAGCATGATTGTAGCATTGTCTGCAGGGACAGTGAAAGGAGAGGGCAGAAACAAGTCAGAATCACTGTTAGAGTGGGCGTGAGAAAAGCCTTCTGAAAAACAAGGGGATGGCTTGGGGCAGGAACAAGGGGCTGAAGGTAGAAAAGTTCAGGAGTTAACTAAGCTTCCTGTGTCACCAGAGATGACGTTCACAGAGGGAGATCTCAAGGCTTTTCTGTGTCCCCTATAGTTGGACTCTTGGAGTCCTTCTGCAGGAGTAATAGTTTCAGTATGGACAGGTGTATGCGTGCCGCCAAGGCATTGTGGTTTCAGTTGCATCCTTGGATCATAATTGAGGTCAGTTTATTGCAATGCTGACATTATGGTGACTCACAGTGCCATGGGTTACAGACATACAGTGCAAATTTTACAGTACTCCTTACACACACACACACACACACAGAGTATGGCATCTTATAGCCTGTCACATACTCTCTTAACAGCCACCATTCCATTACAGTTTGGCCTCTATAAATGATGTTTTGGCATTAACATGATCTAATTGATTCCACTGCAAGCAGCAGATTTATACCTGACTTCTCTGTAAGTAAAAATATGAAAATACATTCCAAATATTCCTAATTGGACAAATTACTTTGCTTCACAAAAAAATGCATTAATTAAGAGATAATCCTGTATTTGAGGCAGAGGTTGAAGTAACTGCCTACATCAAAATGTTGATGACAATTCTTGATAAGTAGTTATTGATTGAACACTGGCCGAATATTTAAGAAGCGTGAATCCACGGATGGTTATCACAGCCAGATCTGTGACAGAGGATTCAAAAAAACACGCTACGGATTTTCTAGTGTCCAGAAAACTACCTGCAGTAGATGCAGGCCTGCATCTAGACTTTGCTGCTGTCTCACTGCATTATTTAAAATACCATAAATCAAATACTGGAATGTAACTTCCTCCCAAAAAAAGAAAGGATATATGGCACAGTTTTACTATGTGAAGTTTAGAATTTGAATCAGCTTTAAAAATACACGGATAGTCTTCCTCTGGAGCTTCATTTACAGTTGTTGGTGATGGAGTACTTTCTGACCTGGTCTCTGAGGCTATGAAAGGCTTTTTGTAAAGGGCTCCAAGCTGTCCTATCACTGCAGTGAGGCATCAGCAGTGGGGCAGCCTGTGCGGAAAATGGCTCTCAGAACCAGCAGCTGCGCTACTCCCAGCACCAATCCTACAAACTGGCTGAGGGTGAAAAGAAATACTGTGTTTGCAGAGGCTTAAGGTACTAATAGTGTTTATATTTCATACAACATTAAGTCTTTTGCCTTCAGAGAGCATCCCATGCACTGGTGTTATGAAGGGCAATTCTAAAATCAAATCTGTGTTATTAAAACATACTGTCTCTGTTTGGCACACAATATTCTCCCAGAATGATTGCCCTTATCCTGCTGATTTCCTTCACGCATTTTACATTGGAGTAGGACCCCAGCATGTCATTGATAGTCTTTAGTCAAAGTCTTGTTTTCCTGCTGTCAAGGTAGACACCAGACAAAGGTATGCCAGCAATGAAAAGTGATATCCAATAGATTTGTTTTCACTAACTTCTGATTCAATTTTTTGCTTACTTGGTTTTAAAATCCAATGCAGATATTGGACTTTAGCTTTCTGGGACATGGGCTATGGGTTTTTTCTGTGTTTGTACAACACCTAGCACCAGTAGATCCTGATCCATGACTTGTACTCATGCAGTATAAACAATTAATGATTAACTTTGTTGCCATTATGTCTTTAAAAAAAAGATTAAATTATTACAGAGCTAAATATCAAATTATCAAAAGTGCTCTATGAAAATTCAAGAACTAATTTCTGTACAAACCTTGTAAAACCTTATTGATGAAGTTTTTCATCATGTAGATGGCTGTGGTGTCATCTGTTTTAACATGGCTATCAGTGAACCAGCCATTCTCTGCAATGAAGACTCGAGGACTGTTGTATTCCAGTTTAATCCAGTTCAGTACTTCCCTCAAATTGAGTGACAAATTTTGTCCCATTTTTGGTAGAGTGTTTGGAGGTTTGAAGTTACTAGGACCAAAGGAAAATGCGAAGAAGTCAGCTGTTCCCTTTATGTAGTTTTTTTCATCCTCAGTAAAGTGTGGCAAAAAAGAAAATTCATTTTTCAGTTCTTCTGGATAATCACCATCTCCGTGGATAGGTTTAGCAAACCATCCAAGTACTCTCTCCATAGACTTCTGACATTTAGAAATGTCCATCTCATCTTCCGATTTGTTAGGTTTGATCCAGTGGGATCCCAATATTATGGACATCATTCCCTTCTGATAGGGTTGAAAGCGTTCTTTGTAGTTATGCCAAACCTTTGCATGAGCCTGATGAGAGAAAAACAGCATTAAATTGTAACTCCAATAAGTCTCTTTGTGCGTTGGCAGCTAGAGAGGTAGGTAGCTCCGAGTCACTGCTTATATGGAAATATCAGTGAACAGTTAAGGCACATGAATTACCCTGCACATTTAGTGGGCAGTCACTGTTACCCTGCAGGGTTCCTCAGGATGAGGGCCATGGACAGTAACTCATGTGCTGTTCCTATGACACATTAGGGCTGTGGCTTTTTGCCTTTTAATGCAGGTCTAAATTTCAGGAGAGGTCCCAGCAGGGATGTGAATAGCTGTTAAATGGACACTTTGGAACTAAAGAGCTGTAATGGTGGGATTTGAACTCTGTGATCTAGACAGTCCCATCTGGGCCTTCCTCTGTCAAGCAGCGACTGCTGATTTTGTTAAAATTTTAAACCATCTTTACAACCATTCCATAAATTATGCATCTCATATGATAATTCACTTGTCTGTGCTGACTCTGTGCTACAGGGGTTATCCAGACTTACGCTGATCAGACCACATCCCTCTTCTTGGGATTTTTTGTTTTAGTTTGGCCTAGTCATATGAGTAAGTGTTCAAGTTTTGGTATTTGCACATTCCCTAAATGTAAAAACTTAGACAAAGGACCCAGCTGAAGTTTGAACCCAAATGTCAACTTCCACATTGAAAGTTTAGAGTGAGAATTTTGTTGAGGATTTTAGTTAATTCCTTCTTTGAAATGGCCATAACACTTTATCACATCTTAATACCACTTTTCTGATTACCATCATGTTTTAGAAAGCTTAACATTGTCACACATCAGGATTAGCTTCAAATGTCACATTATTAATTACTTAAATAAGGGAATACAGCAGATAAAACTAACACAAAACCAGAAAAACATGGGAGACTGAGGAACCACTAACTTTGTTGAAGTCCTAAGGACAGCAGGGGGGTCAGAGAAGGGTGACTTTAGATTGCAGCATGAATCACATCAGATGATCTGATACAGGAGGGGAGCTGACCTCTCCCAGCTGAAGAGTTGTCAAGTAACTCAGGGTTTACCTAATGCCTAAAGTGCGGCTTTATATTCTTAAGCTGGAAAGAAAATAACTGTTTGCACCCAGAAAAAACATTAGAAGCATTGTGAAACACTTAAGAGTGCTGAGTTAGACTGCCATCATTACTAAGCCAAACCGCATTGCTTACCTTTGACAACAATTTCAGTTAATTTATCTAGAAACACACAGCCTTGACAGTTAAAAAAAAAAAGACCTGATGTCAGGTAGATATTTGTTTAAGCTAGGGAATACCAAAGAATTACTTACAGTTTGTGAAATTTTGTGTATCAGTTGTGTATAGTTTCTAAGGTCATGCTCGTAACATTTGTTCAAGGTCTGTCTTTGAAAATACTGATAAAGTGACACTAACCTTTGAAATGCAGGTTCTGTAGCTGAAGAGGGAAGCCAGCAAAAATGGACTCATGAGGCAAATTGCAAGACACAGTTAAACTATTATAAAATGGATTTCTTACCAGTCTCATCAGAAAATTTAAGTGGCCAGTGCCATCTCTTCAGTTACCCTCACTGTCCTCTCCTGAAAGTCCCTCCAGCCTGAAGTGGCTGCTGGGGCCAAGCTTACTCTGTTCTCTGGCTTTACTGATCTCTCACCTGGTTTCTACACTTCTTCTCCAGACACAGGCCATGAGCACCACTGTTGAACAAGAGGTATATGACGGCACTGGCCTAACAGGAAAAGCCCCCCTGAAGCCAGCTGTATTATGCGCAGTGCAAGTTCCACGACAATAGCACCAGGTAAATCATAGCAATCACACATTTCTAGGTGAAGTGGAGAAAGATGGCTTTGCCAAGAAAAGTCTTAATTAGAATACAACAGTGACATGTAAAAGGCAATCAGGGACAAGTGATGTATTCATATACATCTTCAGGAATTGACTAGAAGAAAATAAATTTACTATTAAAAATACTGTCTACGGTAGAGATTACAGCCACAGATATAATTCCAGAGGAGTAGACCTCAAGTACAAAAAATTTAGTATGAGTCAAGATAGAATCCTCATATACAAATTCATATGTATCATTGATGACTCTTAATTCTAAGGATTAACTCTTACTGAAAAAAAACTTGTCACTGTCTATAGTAAAGATTTTACAGACACAGTAGAGACAATATAAAGACATAGTACAGACAATATAATTTGCTTGCTGTAATTCTGTTTTGAGTTGTTATTTATCTGTAAAGCAGTTTAACATTCTCAGATAGAAGGTGTTCGCTAAATGTAAACTATTGTTGATGGAACCAGCTGATGTATAGAATTTGTTTTGTAAGACCAGATATGAGACAAACATCAATTTAAAAGCTGTATCACACATCAAATTGGATATTTTCAGTAAATCTTGACTAATCTTTTTTCAGTTAGAGTTTAATCCCTAATCTTTCACTTTCCTTGTTAGATCAAGGACAAATGTCAAGGCTAAGTACACAGTTAAAGTAGGATCAATATTGGGTATTTATTCT
Source organism: Atrichornis clamosus (assembly GCA_013400975.1). Taxonomy (NCBI): domain Eukaryota; kingdom Metazoa; phylum Chordata; class Aves; order Passeriformes; family Menuridae; genus Atrichornis; species Atrichornis clamosus. The sequence goes on from WBMZ01001568.1 coordinate 22,765, forward strand.
AGATATGTATGACTCATTAATTTCAGCATATTTTCCTGGTATTAATGTAGAAAATATTCCCTAGACTTGAAAGTCACAGAGAGTGCTATGCCAGTTAGTACTAACCCTGTAAAAAGGCTAGAAAAGTCAATTTAATAAACTGAAGACAACAGTATTGTTCTCTCTTCTTGAAACATTCTCATGCTCCTTCAGATTCTGATCCTGTAATTTATCATGTGCATATGCAAAGAGCTTTCAATAGAAAGACCAATACTTTCAAATTCTTAAGATATTTTACTCAAACAATTTTTCTTTGAACAGCAATGAGTGGACAAAACAATATCAGGGATATATGGAGTTAGTTTAGTGTGCTGGAAAGCAAGAACATTTAGGAACACTAGAGTTAGAAAAAAAAGCAAATAAAATTATTTGGGCTTTTTGTTTAATTGTTTGGTGTTTAAACCACGAAGAGCTAGAATATAGCGGATGATGATGATGGTGATGATGTTACACTTCAGAAGAAGGGCAGGGGTGTGTGGCTTATTTGGAGGTGTTTTTGGTCTGTGGTAAAGATGCCCCGTAGTCAGTAAAGCTGAAGTACAGCAAAAGTCTTTATTTTGCAAACTGAATCTCAGTCCTTGTGAAGGATTGCCTACATCCTGAGATGCAGGCAACTACACTTCTAAGAGGGTGTTATGAAGGTCTGGGGCTTTACTATCAAATTTATTGGATGCTGTCTTGCACTTGGATTGTGTTTTTCCTAATTGCCAAGAAGCATAAGAAAACTAACCTTGAAATAACAAATCATCAAAAATGTATGAATCAGTGCTGAATTTTACATCATCATTGATGGCTACTGCTGTTTGAAAAATCTTCCAGCAAAGACATTTAAAAGCACAGAAGATTCTGGTGTCCACCCTAGAGCCATCCTCGATAGGAACAAGTTTTCCTCCTCCTGTAAGAAATACAGGTGCTGGTGAGGCTTAATCTTTTACACCCCGAGGAAAGGAGTCCCCTTTGGGGGAAGGGAAGAAAGTGTCTTTTTGAACACAGAGGTAATAATTATACCCCATTCATGCAGTAGAAATTTGTTTTTAAGAGGAATGAATTATAGGACTTTTCTGGGACACACTCACTCATAGATCCCAAAGGCAGCAGTGTCCACGAAGAGATCCTGGCGCAGTGAGATCTACCAAAGAGCTGGGAGTAATGCAGCTGGGCACAGAGAAGAACCTGATCTGCAATGGATCTACTGGGAGACACCAGACTTGAAGGTTAATTTATTGCTTTTTCCAAGTATGTGATGAAGAAATTTTTAGGGAGACCTCAATCTGACATTTCTCTCCTGGGGTTTTCTGCCAGACAGAAAGGAGTGTGAATAATCTTTAACGGGAAATTAAAAAGAAAAAAAAAAAAGGCCCTTTCTGCCTATTATGTAGCAAAGGCAGAACAGCCTGGAGGGCACTGATACAGAGGAGGAAAACAAGGCAGGTTGGTCTGCAACTTGTGATATTTACAAACCTCAATCCAAGAATAAAAGAATGTAACTAGATATAGAGAAAATGGTAGTAGGATATCACATATATATCTCACATAGGTCAGCCACAATGATTCATCTGCTTTGTATTTTCTTGCTTCTTGTCATATTTATTTACTGCTAAATCAAAGAAATCCGTCTAATTTTGGTGTGCCTTTTTTTTCTTCTCTGCCTCAGTATGACAGCTGCCTCAGGAGCAAGCTCATAGTTTTTCTGTTTTCTTTGATGTGCCTTTCAAATGTTGCATAGCAAGTTACATGTTATCATTAACTGTTTTTTGATGTTGCCTTTGTGAAGTACAGTCTCCTTTAATGAAGAGAGGAGATAAACTTTTGATGGCCACTCTCCATCTGGGAAGATTCCACATGCTCCTTGTATTACTCATAATGACCATGCAATTGAAGAAAGATTTATCTAAGTAAATCACTTAAAAATTTATAATTAATGAGCATCGAAGTTCAGATTCCCTATTCATTCCCACAGAGGTAGTATCAAGTCCTTTGAAATGATCAGTAGCAATTATTACCCTCTGTGTATGAATAGCATACATAGCAACATGCAATTAGATCTTTAAAATTGAAATTTTGAGTTCTTCGTCTGTGGATTATTTTTCCCATATGGATCTCCTAAGCACCCTGCTTAGCAGCCTTTGATTCTGCATTCACTTGCCCTCTTTATGGATCTGGAAAAGTAAGACCCATGTAAAGGGCAGGGCTGTCCCTTAAGCAGATGTATCTGGGGCATTCCCTTGTCGGGACGCAGCGCATGGAGGGCAGCACAGGTAGTAGGTGATCAGCATCAGCAATGCCTTGTGCCAGCCAATGCCACAGGGCTCTGGGGCAGGATGAAGACACACCAATCCTACTTGTGTTGAAAAGCCTTAATAAGATCATCATCTACCTAGTTACCTACTTGAGTTCATTCACTGAAGCAGGTAATATTTTAATCAGTTCTAAAATGCATGGAGATGATCCTTGAGGTCCTTTTCCAACTTGGTATTCTATGAACTTTTTCTTATGCCAGCTAATTACTTGAGTTTTAAGTTACTGTATTGCTTTTGAAAGCAATAAAATTGATAATTTAAAACTAAGAGAAATTTCTTTAGCCCTTTTCTAGGGACACAAAGATCTTGAGCAACTTTCAAATTGTTCTTACAATAAAATAATCCAAAGTCCAAAAAAGCAGAGGTTTATGGTTTGTTATATTGTTTTTGTGATTCTATTAAACCTAGCTTCAGTTTATTATTGATATATCACATAAAAGCACTCCTTTATATAAATGGTAATTAGTTCTCACAACACCACAACTGCAACAATGCACAAGGAAATGAAACTAAAAGTAAGATTCATGTGAGAGCCTCATTTAGTTTATTCAAAGATACTACCAAAAGGGTTGAGAATGATTTTCAGCAAATTGCTGTGTAACAGTGTGGTGGCCAGATTAGCTCCCTTCCAGCATTACAGACCTGTTTTTCCTGCTCAGTCTACTTAATGGGTGGACCTGATAATGTGCATAGGGTGGCATTGAGGACACTGTCTGTCAACAGCCTGCTTCATCCAAAAATGAAGCCTTGACATGGACAAGAATGTGGCTCTTTTTAAAGCTGATGACCTAAATGGCAATCTTTTCAAGAGCTTTAACAGGCTTTGCATCACACTGCCAGAACCTGACATTTTGGTTGGTCTTTTATTTTTTTATAATATTTTTGGTTTGCAGTGGGAAATAAGAAGGTAGCCATAATACAGTGTCTGAGAAAGAGACCAGTATATACTGGTCCTGAAATAAAAACCATGTGAAATCTCTTTAAAGAGAGAATCTTATAACATTCCCTGCTTCTCAAGGGAGAGGCTTTTCTCAACATATGAATCCTTATTGTGCATCAATACCTTATATTAATACTGTATTGTCAACAATGCAAAATGAACTGAGTATTTAGGTACACACAAAAATCTTTGAGAAAGGTTCTGGCTAGTTGGCTTGAAACATATAATTCCAGCTCTGACTTCTGTGGAACGGCTGGCTTCCATTACAGTTATTAAGAGAAAAAATGATTATATCTAAGGATAAGAAGAGTTGACTCATGTCGACTGGTACCTCAAGAGTTTCCATTCCACTCCCAATCAGAAAACTTCAGTTTCTCAAAAACATTACTGCAAATTTGAGATTCTTTATGAATCTCAAATCTAAAATCTTCAGAAATTTTATAGGGCACAGGAGAGAACTGCTAATACATTAGGTAGCGTTCATTAGGCTTTAAGAAGGATACCACAGGAAAATAATTTCTGCCCAAGGACAATAAAATAGTATTTAATGGATTGTGTGCTGCTGAAAGTCTCCTTAACTCTTTCATCCAAGCAATTTATTTTATACTCTAAAACTAGATGCAACTATCAAATCAAGTCTGAGAGTTAAATAATATTGACCAAGAAAATTAGGTCAGTAATTTGTATATCAGACCCAGCTGTGCTTGACTTCCTGGAAAACCCAACTGACTCCAGCGGAGGGATTGCTCCCTGCGGGCAGTGTGCTGCTTACACGGATTTTACAGAAAGGGCAGAGACTGCCCAGTTGGTACTCCACATTTGATTGCGACACTCAGAAATGCAGGCAAGAAATACTGCAAACATACATGGTATCTTTACATGTATTATATAAAATAGCACTTGAGAATAAAAATAAATCAGTTCCCTTTGAGATGCTTCACAAATTTTTATAGTTTAATTATTCTTGTGCTAAGTCTGAAATCAGTTAGTGACTCAGGATGCTCAACAGCATTTCTGTGTATAAAACTTCATTGACTGCAGTGTGAATTTTTTGAAAAATGATGTTCTGAAGGTTCAAGACCAGAAGCAAATACAAGAAAAAGAATCAGTTGCAGAATATTTTAACTGCTCTGGCAATTAATATTTTCCCACATGCATACTTCTTTCTGTAGGACAAACACATTCAGATTCATTTTTTAATTATATGTATAATGTATGGCAAGTAGTAGAAAAAGTCTCTTGTTAAGAATAGTCTGAGCAGGGGGAATTATACTAGCTGCAGAGACAGCTTGAGCACTACAGATGAAAAAAAATACTGTACATAATGGAAATTATTTGAAACTCTCAAGTACTGAAGGGGACATTTGCTTTCTTCCAAATCCAAGAAGTGCCAACCTTGCTAGTTTAGGAGCAAACATTTTGCAATAGGATCTTACTAAGCTAGAACTAATCATACTTATATATACATACTCTGTGGCTAGTAAAATTGATTCAATATGCAAATACAAATGAATTTAATTTAAAACTAATAGAAGTCATTTCAGTGTAGCCAAATCAATGGTGATGTATGTGTGTTTAATTAAATTGAAAGAATAAGGAATGTGCTTTAATAGCCAGAGTTTGTATGTAAAAGCTAATTTAAATAAAATAATAAGCACCTTGAAACAAATACTTACTGAGTCTGCTGTTGTGAAAAGAACAAGATCAAAATGAGGATTAACAGAAAGACTGCCTCAGCTAAAGGCTACTTCTTGGTGTTTTCACAGTAGGTGATTTTTTTTTTTTAACATTGATCACAGGACTGATTCCTCCCACTATTTTCCACAGCAGTGCAAGATCAATTTGTAAAATCTTATTATACTGTACCTTGATCAAATTGTGTCCTACTGAGTAGACAGTTGTTATTTTCCCTCTCTCTCCTGGAGCATGAATACCTGTGCCATACCCATGCCACGCAACTAAATATGGATTGTGGATTGTAATCCAATACTTAACACGATCCCCAAAGGTCTGGAAGCAAAAGGTGGCATAGTCATTGAAGATATCAATTATCGATTCATTTTTCCATCCCCCATATTTTTCTTGCAGCATCAAGGGCAAGTCCCAGTGGTACAGTGTAACCACAGGGTCAATATTTCTGTAGAGTAGAGAGTCAATAAGGGAGTTATAATACTGGAGTCCTTTTTCATTGGGAACTGCTACCATTCCAGTGGGAAAAAGCCTTGACCATGAAATTGAAAACTGGTAAAAAGTAACTCCCAAAAAATCCAGAGCAGATAAATCTTTGTCCAACAAAATGTAACTGTCACTGGAGGTGCCTGTGCTGTCAGCATCCCTGAACTCCGAGTGGGTGAAGCGGTCCCAGATGGAGGAGCCTTTCCCGTCCTTCCTCCAGCTGCCTTCCACCTGGAAAGCCCCTGTCCCTACACCCCAGAGAAACTCTCTGGGGAAAGTGTCATATAAAAACATCTGCGTTTCACTCACGGGGCTGAAGTGGGGGTCCTTTTTCCACACAGATCTTCCCTCTCCAGCAAGCCCAGTAACTATCCTTATGAAAACTAATGTCCAAAAAGCAACAATTTTCTCCAGTCGTTGGCCACACATTATGCCAGTTTATAGGGCCAGTGTTAAAAGTCAGATTTCTTGTACTGATGCTGAAAATATTCCATTCATTTGCTGGAGTCCACGCCGTGCAGACCGTCTTCATTTGCCACAAACTGCCGGAGTGTCTTATCAAAGCTTCACTAAAAGCTTGTGATCGTAAAAGCCCTGTCAATGATTAGCCTGAACTGGGAGACGTAGAACGGGTCAGAGAACGGTGTAAGTTATAGGGAGGTGGCCTCTGTATGACTACTGAGACACCTAGCTGACTTCTTACTGCAGGTTGCCTGAACAATAGAAATGCTAGTAACTAATTTATCATTATTTAAAGCTCGGTCATTCAGGTGGGAGAATATACGTGACAGAGGGTCTAAGAAGAGATCACGTCCTTTATTCCTTGTGGAGCTGTATTTTGAGGAAAGATTAATATAATTCAGACTACGTAATCTCCAATTTAAAGGAGATTTATCCCATCTGTGTAATTGGATGGCTGGAAGGTCAGTGCATCATTCCTCAGTTCTACTCTGCTCAAACAACCTACTTCTGCTGAAAAACTCTCCCTGGACTTGTGGCAAATTTTGTTGTGAACAAGAGATATACACACAGCCCACTAACTATATAAAGACACAAAGCAAGTTCAGTATTTCTTTCGAACACATGCAATTATTTTTCTGTCCTATACAAAAGTCTGCTGTACAGCACTACATACAGTACAAATTCAACAGAGAACCATTCCAGTTCTTACACAATTTTCCTCTATTTCTTCAAATAAACACAATTAGCAAACATAATTAGCCTTGAAAGATGCTATTTCACTATTGATTAATTTAACAATTCATATACCCAGCTGGGGCATCAGTACAGCAAATAATTACAGACCAATTTTGCAATATAATTTAATCTTTTAGCATATTTAGCAACATATATATGTTGAGATATAGTCAATTTACTCAACACAGTAAGGCTGATACCTGCCATTTTTGTTTTTCTTGAGGTACAGTAACAAAAATGTGTCCACATGTAGATCACAGTTGCTGAAGAGCTTAGATGAACAATGTAGTGTGAAGTAACTTTGCGTGCAAGAAAGATATGCACTGAAATCTGAACGTGGGAACAATTTATCAGCTGAGCAGAGCACTCTGCTTGGATGAATTAGCTGCCAGGACTGCTGCCACGGAGGACATGAAAGTCCAGATGCACTGCTGGGTTGTTGCTGCTTTACTGGTACCTGTGAGAGTGTGCTTGCAGCACTGCACAATGCCACTGAGACACACCTCTAGTTTATCAATAAAACTGATTAATCAATACTAATGGAAGACAATTTATTTATTTTTATGATAAACAACAAAGCATTGGTAAGCATTTCTTTGCAGCACCTTTGCAAGAAACATTTTCACCACAGATGAAGACAAAAGCTCCCACTGGTGTCTTCTGCACTGCAGGTCCCTGCTAGTGGGGTAGCCACGCATCTAACATAACATGCATCTTCAACGTAACAAACCCAGCACTCCCTCAAGTACCTGAAGTAACTGATCTGTACTTCTCAGCCGAGATCCTACCACACACAGGCACCTTGGGAACGAGAGGAGCAGACCGGCACTGTTCCAAGTTGGTTTACAGTACATACTGACATGTTGCTTTTTCGTTCTATGGAACAGCATTTAAAATGCTGTTTGATAGTTATTGCATCATCATCCTTCTATTTTGACATTTAAAAGCTCTGACTGTATGTATCCTACTTTATGAAAGAAAACCCAAATACAAGTCGTTACCGATGCCACTACACTTCTGAGGCAGCTCGTTACCAGCACTAGCAGATGCTCGAGCTCCAAACACCCACAACAGCTGTGTAACACCATGGCAATCTGTTGGCAAGGTAAAGACAACAGACTTCTCCCCACTAAATACAGCAGAGGTAGTACCTCTGGCATGTGGATGCAGACATTGTGTTGCACCTGCCTGAGATGGGTAAGGTACAGCAGAGGCTTGTGCTCCCAGATGCATTGTCTGTACAAGGTTATGAACTGTATTTCTTTCCTTACTATTGATGTGACTGGGAGCATGCTGTAATCAAGGTTTGAAAATGTTTCAAAGTTTCAAGCCTCTGTGAATCCAGTTTCTTACTGCTTGGTCATATTTAACTGTTTGGGCTATAATGTAACTTCATGAAGTTAAAGAGGAAGCAGTTTAACTGATAAGAATCAGAGAGTGACTTGAAATTTGGAAGGAGATTTTCATTAGCTGAACACAGTCTTGGGGAAAGGAATACTGTGACTGTTAATTTGGAAACCAATCAGCACAGAAGAGTGAGATGTGTTGGGAAGTGAACGTGCAAAAGGAGGGGAAGAGAATTAATGATTCCACTGACTCAAGCGGCAGAGTCAGGACAGGCTCCAACCCTGATGCTGTGGACATCAGGATGATGCTGCACAGCGGGATTTTCTGCCTCTATCCATGCATTTAACGAATCTGGTTTCAGAATGAATCAAGGCTGGGAGAAGCCAAGATCTCCAGGGCACTTGCTAACACAGATTCAGTAGCTGGGAAGCCTAATGATTATTCAGTTCAATTCTTAACTACCCATTTTCCTTTTCTTCTTTGCCTCTGCCAAGGCAGGTGATTGAAAGGATGAAAACAATTTTTCACTTGACCACTGAATATGTGTTCTCCTTGGTTTGGGGTTTGGCTTGAAAATCTGGAATTAGCTCTGCAGAAATGCCAAACACGTTAGTTGGAAGGGGTAGAGTTTGGAATGTTAGACTGAGTGTCTGAGTTGACACATTCATTGTGCCTAGATATGCAAATGAAGAAAAAGACCTAAAGACAAAGTTCACTTAGAAGAAGTGTAATATTTACATTAACATCAGCTGCTCAGATCTGCTAGTGTTAGGTGCTCATAAAAGCACAACTTATGTAACTGCCCACAGCAGCATCATGCAAATCCCTTACCTTTACCTTATACAGCAAAAACTGTTTGAGATGGGATCAAGTCTCTTCTAAAGACAAATAATTGTGATGGATACTACAGAAAGCCTAATGTAAATAGAAACTACACCACAGATTTACGAAGAATTTTTGGAATTTTTCATCTGCAAAAAACCCCCTAACTTTTGTTTATACAATGCCAGAGAAATTTTATTTTCTTTACTAGAGACTCTAGTAAGAAAAATATTCCTGATGGGATTTCTCAAAAATAGAGACTACAATCTAGTAAATGAGTATTTTAATGTCTATTAATCTCCATTAATACTACAAAAAAATCAGAATGTAACCTGAAATTTCAATTAAAAAGTTTGTATCAATTCCAAAATAGTATCACAAAACAATATACAAAAATAAAATAAAGATATTAACATAAAGTCTATTTTTTATTTCTCAATATAAGAGAATGTAATCTTCTTATTAGTAAACTCCTCTCTCAATAAGCAGGGCAAAGACTTCACTGTTAATAACAACAGTAGGACTGGGTTTATTCAATAGGGGAAAAAACTCAAGTTCAAGAGTTAATATCTCACTTTTAAAAACGTACTTTGGAAAAAACTCTGACATGAAAACCCAAATAGTCTTGAATTTTGGAAAGGTAGACTCACATTTTAAAAAAATTATTTGTCAGACTTGTAGACAGAGTGATGAAATTGACTGTACTTTAGCTACTTTTTAAAAAGCTGGGATTTCAGTTGGGAATAGGCCTTTAAAACATGACCCCTGATCAACTACAGACTCAAAAGGGATATTGCCTGGATTTTATCTTGCAAAGCACATCATAATACAATGAGTGTTCAGTTTTGTTTTCTGTGGCAGAGCAAGGGTTTTCCCACTTCCAGTGGTTTCATAGGCACATACGTAGAAACAGCGGTATCCCGTGTCTCCCCACCATACCCAGGAGTGAATTACAGACATTCCAGGTCTTCAGTCTGATGTCTCCATAAAGGGTTAAACTCTTGCCTTCCAAGAAACATGAACATGTCACAAACCCACAAGCAGATACTGCCCTGCTGGATGTTACTCTAGGTAGCTTTATCAACTACAAATAGAGATAACCACCTGCAATAACTCTTTTAGCATTATTTGAACAGTTTGTCTGGCTCTTACAAATGTCAGCCATTTTAACTGATCTTTAGTTCTGGTATCACGAATATGCTCTGCTTTAGAAATTACATAATTAGAACAAAATATGTAAATACAAACTTATCACTGGGAATGTTTTTCCAAAGCCCTATCAGTTTTGTTTGCATAGCCATTATGTTGAGTGCATATGGAATAACCTGCAAAACAGGCCAAAAGGCACAGCCTGTGATGTGGGTCTGTGTTTACTTGCTCACTCTGACATGTGTTCCTTATGCAGAAATCCAAACTCACAAGCTATGCTAATGTTGAAAATAAACGAATCCATGTGTATTCATAAAAGAATGGTAGCAATTTCTTTATAAACAGCATCTTGCAACTAAAGTCCAATTTCAATAATTAAACAGGAATGGTAAATAGGTATCATTAACATTCATCTGGAATTTGACCATGACACCAAGTAGACAGTGTCTCGTTCTTGGTAGAATAGAAAAAGAAAAAAAAAAAGAAAGTGTATACAGAGGGTACACAAATGATAGAATCAGGAATTGCAGTATGAGACAAACACAAGTTGGGTTTTTTGATGAGTGGTCTTCTAAATCCCTGGCAATATTTGCAACGTCACAAAATCAGTGTGGCTTGCTCATTCCTCTCCAAGTCTAACAATCATTAGCCATTCAGTAGGTTGGCAGAATCTAATCATTAGACAAATAATTATTGAAGAGTGGATCCGTTTTTATTTGGTTTGACCACGTTTAGTCCCTTCTAGTGTCCATCAAGTAGAGGAAGCAAAATGGAAGATGACATACAAGATTTCATTAGAGATTAATTAAAATATTAAACAGTAAAGCGGAAGAAGACACAGGATTATCTCCCCAGTTTCTCCCAGGGCTCCTCAGACACAGACACCGAGCTCTCCCAAGCCTTAACGCGTGCGAGAAAATACCATTAGTGGAATTAGAGCCGGACGCTCATTGCACAGTCAGGAAAGAAGGGAACATCACGCGATTATTACAAGGAAATGCCTCTCGGTGCTGCGCGGGCCCGGGCCTGGCTGATGGCGCCTGCACTGCTGTTAATGACTGCCCGCAGAGTTTGGATGCTTCCTTTGCCTCAGTGCCCTAGACAGAGACGAACGTCATGGAGGCCTAGCATTGCTTTCTCGTCTGTTACCAACCAGCAGTTCAGACTGCCGGCTCTCCTGCTCTGCCGGAGGTGCCCGAGCACACGCCGTTCCCTGCGGGGCCGCAGGGCTCCATTTTGAGCTGCTGCACCGCTCCCGTTCCGGCCGGCGCAGTGCCTGCGGCCGCGGGAGGGAGCGGTTAAACCCCCGCCGCGGGGACGAGCCGCTGCCGCCCAGGCAGAAACCCGGAGAGGGGCAAGAGGGACGAGGCCGGCAGCGCGTTGGAAGCAACCGGGCTCCCCCGGGGCGTCACTGCCATGGCCCCGGCCCCGGCCCCGA
>WBMZ01001569.1:0-78537 GCA_013400975.1 Atrichornis clamosus
CCGTGGGGTAGGGCCGGGCAGCGCCCGCCGGGCAGGGCCTGCAGGCGGGTGGCCCCGGTCGCCCGCGCGGCGGAGGTAGCGTTGGCGCTGGACCGCGGATGGTGTGGCCTGGGCGCCGCAGCCCTTGGCGCCCCCTCGGCCAGCGCCAGCGGTGACTGGCTGGCTGGCTGGCTGCTGAAGGAGCGATGCGGCCCCTCCGCTGGGCTTGGAGCACGAGCAGCCAGTGGTTGCGTCAGGCCGGGACACGATGGCGGCGCGGCTGCTCTGAGACAGCCACCGCTGCCCGCCCTGCCCCGCACAGCCTGCCCGGAGCTTACCCCCGGCCAAGGTGCTCTCTGCTGCTCTAAAAGCACGAGTTTGCCCCCTGTTCACGGTTCATGGCCGGGCGCTGTCAGGCTGTTCACTCGCGCCCCGGAGCCGGCACAGGTGGCATTGTGTGGCTGTCGGGTGCCACGACGCCTTGTCCCCGCTAGAAGAGAAGCTGTGCTGCTGCTGCGGCCTCCCCGGGCTCTGTAGAGAAAGGCCCAGGGGCCTGGCGCAAAGACTGCCCCTTCTGCGGTCTTGGAAGAGCTACTCAGACAGTGGGGCGGGACACAGCACGTAGGGAGGAAGGTGCAGCATTAGAAGACGGAAAGATGACTTAGAGGAAAACAAGGAGGGACAACTTTCCCGACAGTGTTTCACTAGTCCATATTGAGTCGGACAGGGCTTGAGGCACAGGACAACAAACAGAGCATTTTATCTCTAGCCCATCCAAGTGGACAAGAAGATTCTGCTCACTGAGCTGGTGTGTCTGAAAACCAAGAGATCTTAAACATTCAGGGCCTCAAGCAGCTGTAGCTGTGAGCCCCCAGCCTGCATTGTGACCAGTCAGCTGTCTCTCCCTGAAACACTGGCATTGCTCCTAGTATGGTGGTGGAAGCCGGCAAGCCAGTGTTAGTCAGCATGCATATATGTGTATTAGAGATATATATGCTTATATTCATACTGCATTGGGTGAGGGATGTGTTGACTTTTTCTCCCCTTTTCTCCATTACTATACATTACCATGTTGACCACCTGAGAGACTGTGTTTCCAGTATCCTTTTTGAGTTACACCCTGCCCAGTGGCTGTAGAATTCAAGACTGACTTGTATTAATCAATATCTAAAATTTGATCCATCAGCCTTGAAATCACTGATCCGGAGCTATATTTACCCTTCAGCTCCTTACAGCCACATATTCAGGACTTTCTGCTGCCATTAAACTCTGTTAGAATCAAGTATTTTTTTTCCAGCTGATGGCCACTCGCTTACTCTTCCTGCCTATTCAAGCGCCAGCAATTTGGGACTCAGGAAGGAGTACCTTTATTGTATATTTGCTTTTAAAGAATCATCCGTTATCCAAATCAGTTTTCAAATACAATATGTGTTGTGTCTTTTTCAAATAAGTAACTAGTTAGGAGAGGTGAAAATATTTATGGGAATTAATAGCTGAAATCCTAAACTGGGTAACTGTCAAGACACAGATTTATGGTTGCCTTAAACCAACATAAATCCATGGGAATGTCTTTGACAGCCCCATTCCTGGGCATCTGCTGCTCTTGTGCAATGTCATGGTCTGGGGTGGACTTAAGTGGTTTCAGATCCTCATCATCGGGATAGGTTAATTTATGCCAAAACAGCCTTCATGGCACTGCAGCATGTCATGGCATGCTGTGTGTGACACATCCTGCTCAGTGTTCCAGGGAGGTCCTTGCAGGCACACGCAGTGTCAGGCAGCAAGTGGCAGCTTGGAGTTCCTTCGCCTTGGCAAGCAGGTACAGCTGTGCCCGTGTGCAGTACATCCTGCAGTGCCAGCAATCACAGTCACTGCCATGGCCTCAGCACACTTCTTCCCGCACAAGACCACGAATCTGCTGTGTGTGAGTGCCCTCATCTCATGCCCTTGCTGTGCGCTCTCGGCCACCCACCCAGGGCCTCTGCACTGCATCCCAGGTTCCTAAAATGAAAGGTGGAGAATTACCAGCTTCAGAGTTGCATGGCTGGATAGGTGCTCCAGGGATGACAACTCCAAAATTGTGCATAACTCACCCTCTGTTTTTAACACCATGGAAACTGAATAATGTATCAGAAGTGCTTGCTACTGTCTTCACCTCACAAGGTGCATACTCAGGTACTCAGGCACTAAGGGCTGCTGCTGCTGCACATCACTGGCTGGTACTTGGCAGCCATCAGAGTACAGAACCAGCACGGGCTGAAGGAGAAGTATTTTCTGACTTCACAGAAATCTCTGAGACAGAAATTAGTTTACCAGAATTTAAGAGGATTTCTCAGGGGTGAAAAACAGGTCACAGGTAAACAGAAAGGGGCTTCTCATTTTCAAGGAAATAAGTTTTGGACTCCTGGTGACTGCAGTGATCAGAGAAGGAACTTCTCAGATCGCCCAGTGGTGAACTTTGGAGGCCACAGAAATGGCCAGTATCCAGCCAAAAGCAATAATGACCAAACAAATCTTATTGCTGGAGCACACTCGGACAAAGCCGGTTCCCCACTTTGGCATCTCACTGCACTCAGGAAGCATCGAGTTTCACTACCCTTATGCCACAAGACCTGCATCCCACCAGGCAGCACCGAAATAGCCCAATGATTCAGAGAGCCCAGCAGCAGCAGCACTGAAAGCTTTGTGAATGATACCCTCTGTGGAGCACATGCCTCTGAGGAAGTCCTCCAAGCCTCCCCTCACCCTCTGTGGATGGAAGCAATGACTCACTGTGAAGCAGGAGGCACTGTTTGTTTGAATTCAACTCCTGGATGCTCATTAGTGAGAAATTATTATAATGGACTAAGATGCCTTATGCATTGAAGCTCTCTGGTATCATAGTCCTTTCCCTTAGTATGCTGCACATCCTCTTTGCTTCTCTGTCATCCTCACTGAATTCAATGTTACCATTTCAGCCTCATTCCCATGGAACAAGGCCTCTACTTGGCCTCCTGGAGCATCCTCTCTCTCACTTGGGCTAGTCCTTGTCTGGGTGACTTTTTAACTTTTTAGCTTATTTGCGTTAAATCTGGCGGAAGAATAGAGGTCACAAAAGTAATTAAGATCCTTAATTAAGTAATTAAATTTTATAAAATAATTCATTTTAGAATAAAATAGGGCTATATGCCTACCAGTTCGACTCAGGAACCTGTTGGTTTCTGCTAGGAGACATTGGAGCTCTTATGGTATAGCCAATTACCTTCAAGAAGGGTACTACAAAGGAAAAGCAGGAAAACTTGCATAGAAGTACACTGAAATAACAGAGAGTCTTAATACCATTCAGTTCAAAAAATCAACCTGTCAAGGGAGAGAAATCCCCAGGAAACTGCATTTGATGAGATCTGTTGCTCAGGGCACTTCCTTTCCCCCTTTGCTGTCCTGTGTACCCCTGGAAAATGTCGCATTTCTTCTAACAATTCTGTATTTTCAAGTGGGAGTGCAAAGAATGCCAGATAAAATCTAACTTCTAATATAAGAGAGTATTAGAGAAAACCTCTGTGAAATGCTAACAATGAGTTTTTCTCTCTTTCCTTACACTGCAGATACATTCCTTTTAAAAATTATACGGTAAATACATTTGACTCTTTAGTGGTGGATACTGGCACGATTTTCCTACAAGTTAGCAAGATTTGCAGTGCCTCCCTGAGATTGATTCCAGGAGCCTGCAGCGAGGGGCAGGATGCCTGTTGCTGGTGTTAGGCACGGATCCCCAGCAAGCCCCGCTGTCGGGCCAGCAGGGTCCCTATCCCAGACGGCAAGCTGCAGGCTCCACTGCCCCTTCCCCATGGATCACTTCCGCTGGTTTAAGCAGCCTCATCCACCAGTGTGGGCTCAACAACCCTCCGGGGCTCCGAGCTAGCATTCGACTTGGCAATGGCTTGGGCAGCGCTGCGGACGAGCGAGGCGCTGGCCGCCGCTCCGCGAGGAGTCGGTCACGCCCGGTGGGCTCCGCTCGCGGCGGGGACGGGGCGAGCCGAGCCCTTGCGTCACCCTCACCGGGAGCCGCGGCCGCCCGTGCCAGGACATTCCTCGGGTGAGTCACGGCCCAGGCTGCTCACGCTGCCACCACCTCACAGCCCCGGCGTGCCAGCTGCTGCCCCCGGCGTGGGAGCGCTGCCTGCCTTCCCCAGCCACCACCCGGGCCTGCAGGAGCCTTCCCCTCCGCGCCGCTGGCTGTAGCGAGGGAATGCTGTGGGAGAGGCGGGGTGCGCGTTCCCCGGACGGCGATGCCGGCCTGAGTGCTGTGATGCTGCCCTGGGGCTAAGCAGCCCCTTTGCCTGCCAAGCGGACCTGCTTTTCAGCCCGTGCGGGGATGCGGCTGAAGAAAAGCCCCTATTTTTTTTTCCCTTACAAAGCTCGCCAACCATCCGCGTTCCTTGGACGAGCTGACCTTGCGGCCGTACGCCAGAAGAGCGGGCAGAAGGAGGCAGTAGCAAGCAGCAGCAACACAAGCCCAGCAGGGCCAACAGGGATGCTCGAGGAGCAGCAGCCACGTGTTTTTCGGGGCAGGGTGGAATTCCCCCTGTCCCGCTGTGACTCTCAGTGCCGTGCTCGTAACTCACACGTGCCACTGAATCATAATGCCGGGCAGCCACGGGCCTGCTATTGGGCAACGGGCAATGAAAGAGAGATTTAATTAAAATGTTATGTCTTGTAATGACATCATGTTACGGATGGTATTTAAGCACAGGAAAAAAAGGAAATTAAAATTCCTCCTATGAGAGAAACATGGAAACTAATGGCAGAAAAATGGCTAAACGGATGAGAAAATTCCCCTGAAGTCTAAATACAGGGAAACTTTGCTCAGCCTTAATTAATAAAAACAGAAGATAAAAATTGCCTTTACATAATTAACACATATTCGACTTTGACAAAGGTTTGCATATTTGTAGCACTAGAAGTAGCTCCTATTTATCCTTCTAGCCTTCGTAATTCCTGTATGCCCTGCAAGATGTGTCTCTAACTGCTTCAGTGTCTTTTGCTATGCAGATGCATCAACAGCACTCAGCCATTTTTACACCTTCCCTTTGTCTTACAAATTGAGTGATAGTCTGTATACTGGGAGTCTCCACGTTTATTTCCACAAGCTTAGAAAGTCAAATTCTGTTGCCTCTTATGCTAAAACTTCAACAAATTTACCACGGCACAGAAGCAGAAATTTTTGTTTCTTTTTAAAATCAGAATGGAGATACAAGTGTGGTCTGTCTCCTTACCGTGTTGTGGCTCAACAGCTGTTTCTTTGCTTATGTGTATTATATTATGTTTTATTTAGTATCTAAATACAATAGATCTTACACAAAGAAGGAGTAAGGACAACAGTAGTGTTACCGATGTAAAGTCCACATGTACAACTCTTCCTAACAGTGGGTTCATCTTGTTTAGATTTCTGAAAAAAACTTGTTGAGCCACAGAACAGAGACTCCTCTCAGCAGAGGAGCAGGACAGCTGGAAAGGGTCACTTCTTGAACAGCTTCAGCCTGGTTTGCCGGAGGATGACTGCCAAAAGTTCAGATATGGTCAGTCATTTCAGCAGATGGCACAATTTAAGCTGGTGCACCTCCAGGAAAAGGTGGCAATGATTTCCAAAAGCTCTTTCCCTGCAGGATACGTGCATGCAGACCTTCAAGTTGCTGGGCCTGGCTGGCACATAAGAACTATAATGATTCAACTTTTTAATGTCCTTTTTTACAGAAAAGCCCCCTAAAAATGGGCCCCCTGAGACAGCCAGGCTTCCTGGTGAGACAAGGAATCCTTGTTTTTCTGTGCCTGGACAAGTGCAGAGCAGCACTATACACAGATTTTACACAGATTTTGGACATTAATCCCAAGCCTTCCAGCCTTGGCCTGATTCTGCCACTAACCTTCATTGCCCCATGCTTCTTTTCCTGCTGGGGTTATGTCATCATGTTGGAATAAGGTCCTTGGAAAATGGACTGTTTCTAATCATGACTAGCACTTCTATGACATTGCAGGTCTGATTTAAGGAGACATCTTTGAAATACAAAAAAGAATCACCAGCAAGGGATCAAATCCTCCCCAGGAGAAGGAGGAAGCCATGACAAAAGTGCTGGGATGGGGGAGATAATTCATATGGCCTGTTTAGATTGGAAGTTGTAAAGGTCAGACGAAAAGGAGGACAGACACTTTTGGTTCTGGAGTTTTAATACTCTTAAAATTGCTCCAGACAGACCTCAGAATCAGTTTGCAGCATTGCCTCTAACTGGAAGGAAATTCTGTTTGATGAAGGTTGAACCCAAGGATTGATTCTAAGAAACCTCTTAGAAGCAACAACTATGGAAACAAAAGATGCACAGTCTAAATCTATTCAAGCATTTCAAAGCCCCTTCACAATGTAGGGTCCTTAAAAAGTGCCTTTTAAAACCACTAAGTTTTTCTTTTTCAGACAGCAATCTAAAAATAAAACATTAGGTAAGCCTAACATGCTAAATACATGAGTTGAGATCACCTTCTGGTGGTTGAGGATGGGCTTTAGGATGACTGAGGCACAGGAATATTTATAACTGTTGCTGGATTGTGGGACCTGTCGGTCAGTGCAGAAGTGTCCTCTGGTGACAGCAGCGTTCACGAGCAGTGCCAGGCCTGCAAAGCCCAGCATGTGACTGATGGTAGGATCTGCACAGGAATGCTCACGAAAGGCAACTGTGAAGCCCTGATCCCACTGGCAAATCCCCACGCTGCCCAGAGTCAAATGCAGAACTGCCATCCAAACCCCAAACCTTTTAGCATCCTGGCTCCCATTTCTGCCATTTCAAACACAGTATTCACAGCAGCCGAGCCACAGCACTGCCTGTCTCTTCAAAGTCCTTTCCTCTCCAAGCTAATTTCATCTGTAGGGCGCTCGAAGGAGAAAAATTGGAAAGCACGTAGATTATAATATACATTCTTATAGGATGGTTGATGTAGGACCTATCAATATAAAGCCTAAATAAACTGGTATGCAAATTGACAAACCTCAAGTTGGACTAGCTCAAGTCGTGTTACCCTAGCAGAGCAAGGTAATCCTTGTAGAGGATTCCTTCTTTGTTATAGGGAAATTATGGCACAAGCATGCCATTTTCAGTCCCTCCACATGGCATGGTTAAACCAGGCAGCACCAGCACCAGAATAACTCTAGGACACGATGCTTCAACGCAATGCTGGTGCAGCAGCACGCTGTTAGTCAAATAAAGATCCTTTCTTTCCTGATTCTTTGAAACCACTCTAAGAAAAAAGGTGAACAACAGCAAAGAAAGAAGAGAAAGCTGATCTTCCATGGCCAGCAGCCAGCACTTCGGAGAGTATGCTGTCACGTAACATCCTTGTAGGAAACTTGGCCCAATCAAACACTTCTATCATCAAAAGCGAGTGACCTGAACAGCTGGATAAACTCTGTGAGCAAGCAGGGAGGCACAGGCGGAATGCCAGAGCTTGCTGCCTTCTCCCCGCTCTGGCAAAGGCTGCGGGAAGTGTCGCATGGGCCGAACACCTCCAGCCTGGGGGGCTGCTGGCCCTACCCAGAGCCTCTCGCAGGGCAGCAGCTGATACAGCCCTGTCTTTGGAGATCCAGGAAACACTTATTTTCTGTCTTTCATACCTAAAAAAATTTAAAGATTGAGCTGCACCTAAAAATTTTTTTAAAATTAATTTCAGCAATTTTCCAGGAAAGAAGCTCTACAAAACCAAGGATGTTAATATATTATGGTAAAGAAACAAACCTGAAGTTGGCCTCGGTTCACTTTTTGGAAAACATACGCAGCCCGTGGCTTTCTGCCCCTGAGAACATTTCAGGTGTAGCTTGTATTGATGTGCATTTTAATGCACTCCAAAATGCCTTCCAGTACCTGAAGGGAGCCTACAAGAAAGCCAGAGGGGGACCTCTTACAAGGGCATGGAGTGACAGAACAAGGAATAATGGCTTCCCACTGCCAGAGGGCAGGTTTAGATAGATAAGAGGAAGAAATTCTAATTCTTCACTGTGATACTGGTGAGGCACTGGAACAGGTTGTCCAGAAAAGTTGTGGCAGTGTTCCCTGGCAGTGTTCTCTGGCCGTGTTCAATGCCAGGTTGGATGGGGCTCTGAGCAACCTGGTCTAGTGGAAGGTGTCCCCCTGCCCATGGCAGCAGGGTTGGAACGAGATGATTTTTAAGGTCCCTTCTGACCCAAACCACTCTATGGTTCTATGATTCATGAATGATAACCATTGTTTTAATAGTGAGTGGCTTAGAGCAGCTAAAAATCCCAAACTTTGCCCAAGTATATAAACATTCATCCACAAATACGCAGACATATTTTAGGGACGGTGCTAAGTCAGCATCCCTATTAGGAAACAGGGGAATTACAAGGTGATCGCTTTACTTACGTCTTTATCATTCTTTTGGTTTGCAGCATAAATTTTTGCATCAGACTTAATCCAAACATCATCTTCAAACCTGAGTGCCCCAAAATGGGAAGCTTTCTTATTGGTGGTAACTGGAGATTCTCCAAGGGGTTTTTACACAGGCCTGATACTGGACATATACACAATCCAGCACTTCAAGGCAAGGTTTTAATAGAGCACTGTCTAAGGAAGCACCAAATATAAGGGAAGCAGGTAGTTGATGAAGGGCAGGAGGTAGCAGGCTACCATCACTTGGTAGCAGGCTGAGAAATCTCTGAATATCCCCTTGCAGCAGGCTGGGTAAAGCACCAGGAGCACCCATGCAGAACCAGACCAAGAAGTTACTTTTGTGAAGATAAAGGCAAGAGTTTAGCAGTGCAAGGGAAAGATCTGGAGTTACAGTCAAATACCATACAGAAAACTACCTGCAGTCATCTGGACACTGGCAAATTTTGTAGTGAGAAGGCTCTTGGAGGGTAGAAATAGTCCTTGGTAGCCTCAAGAAGTGTTACCTGGAATTGCTGCAATCAGTTATGACAGTGATCAACAGATAACGTGAACAGTGTTAGATATTATTTATTGAATACAAACAGATAAAACTTGGAAGAGTCAAGATTGCTGCAGGGTAAGGGTTAATTCAGTGGTTACATCAATGATTCGAAAATCATAAACCACAAGGGTAATCTCCCAAATCCTAAAGTACTAGATTACCAGTGCAGCAGAAACACAATGTTGGGCAGGACTTTGGCATGGTCTGGTATCCCCCCTGCACATGCCCATGGAAGAATCTTCAGTTCTGGACCATGACAGATGCAGGGAGGGCGGGTTGTGGGGCAGCCAGTGGAGGGGCTGTTCAAGGTCTGACAATCTCTGCCTCCTACAACTATACATGTAAGTTCAGGCTGGTTTTCACCTGCTACTTACTGGTTTCTAATGCCCGTATTTGCTAATATTATGCTAATGTAATCTTTCTTTATTGTTCATACTAACATTTAAGTGCTCTCTCTACAGTACGTAACACCTCACCCTGCTGCACAAGAGCCACGCAGCACTGGGTGCAGGGGCAGTGGCCCCAGCCCAAATCCCTCACAAAGAAGAGTGCTGGCTCACATCTGTCATGTGGGCTGCCAGACAGAGCAACGCAAGCTTTCCAGCATTGTTAAAGGTTTCCGGAAGTTGGACTTCCAGCAGGTGACTCTGACACTGGATATCCTAGTCAAGGTGATCACCTGCCTCCTAATACAGGTGAAGGGACTTGACACAACAGGTCCTAGCTACACTGGTGCTGCCACCTAAACATGGACAGCCAGCATCAACTTGACTGCAGCCACCACAGAAGGCTATAGCCAGCATTTGAAGAGACCCTCTCCTTCTGACCTCAACCTGCTTGAGTAGGAAGGGCTGCTTCCAGTAAAAGCAGTCACTGTACGGATTGGTCTTCCGCATCTTTGGTAGTCTGTGGTGGCCAGGAGGTGAGCAAGTTGTCTTTGAGGAAATGCTGAGATTTCCTGGAAAAGAGAGTCCTTTTGTGCTGGAGCCCAAAGGAGCTGGTCCTGTGGCTGTTAAAGAGTTACATACAAAAAACATCAGAAGTAATTGCCTAGGGTAATTACTGGGCTCTGACAGAAATGAAAGGGGGAGAATTTGCACAGCAGGAAAACCAGCTGGTATAGCAGTATCTGGATACATGCCAGGGCTCAAATCTATTGGAGCTACCAAAGACAAGACTTTCCTTGCATCTTGTTGAAATGCTGCTTGGAGAACAGATGCTGAACTTGAAGCTCAAGGATTAGTTTGAATCCAGGATGAAGCTGTTGACCCTAACCCTTTCAACACCTTTGTGAAGAACTTTTCCTTGGAGCCCCTGAGAGATACTGCACAGCCCTTACCCTATAGTGGTAACAAGAGGTGGGATGCTGATCATGGTAAGACAGGTTTGTTAAGGGGGGAAAGGTGGATGAGGAGCATGAATATTTCAGCCCCTAAGACAAGGAGGGAGAGAGGGGGAATTACTTGTTTTTTCCAAAGGCCATAAAGACATCTTGACATAGATCAGAAAAAGCACCACCGAAGTTTGAAAAAGCTTCAATGAAAGCACCAACTCAGGCAGTCTGCTGCGAGAACTTGGTTCATACCCTGCGAGCACCACTAAAGCCGAGGACAGTCAGATCTGCACTGCACATACAGACAGGAGTATTTTAAGCACAGATGTTCAAAGCAGAAGCAGGCACTTCCTGTATTTCACGTTCAGTGTATGTGAGGCCTGAGGTTTGCAAACTTAATGGGAACTTGGTAACTTTGCTCATTGCACAAGCATACAAACACCATCATCATAAGCAGAGATTTGGGTTGGACTGTTCCCACCTGCTCTATCCAAACACAAAATTATAGTTGTATTGCTGAGGAGATGTTATTGAAGGAAATAACCTTGCAGAAGGAGTGATAGGAATGAACAGCTGGTAGTAGGTTTGGGGCAGAAATGATTTAAATTACATCTGCCACAGACAGTTATTCAGCTCACCGTGCCTCTTCCCCAAAAAGTATTCACATTCAAGTCAATGGGGATTATTCATGTGAACAAAAACTGGCACAACTGTTTGTGCAACCTGTTAGTCAGGACTTTCACAGCCTCTTGGGACGGGACAGATGCAGGGATATCAAGTACAACTTAACACCCTGCAACAAAGTCTTCTCCTGCTCACATTCCTTATGGAATTTAACATTCTTTGCTGTGGGAACAAGGAACATCTCTTTGATCTGGACAGAGATGTCGGCTCTGAACAGGAAAAGCTTCCACAGAAACTCTGAAGTATTACCAGACATTTCTGAACAACATCCCCCACCATTCTCTTAGATTTTAAAATTATTTTTAAAACACTCTAACCCACAAATGCAACACTTCAAACCGATCAGTCTCCTATCTATTGCCATCTGTTCCCTAAGCTCAAGGTAATGCCCATTCTTGCCACCTCTAAGGCAAGGTAAGCACTACAGCGGCCAAAGCCACAACTACAAACTACACTGCAAGTAATTGTTAGGACTGGAGCATATTCAGGTTTTAAAGCTCTGACACAAGCTAGCATAAACACAGGGAGAAAAGATGCTGCAGCAGCAAGCCTCATGTTTAGTTTTTGCTACTCCTCCCTCCTATCCCCAAACTTCTGCTCCATACTTTTTTCTCAGTGTGGCATGCCTCCAGGCGGGCAGGACAGATTTGAATCTATTGACTCAAACTGAGCTTAATAAATTTAAATTAAGAAATATTGAAAGTAAAACTATCAAGGATAGTTTAAAGAAGCTGCTGATCAACTAAACAAACCTGTGAGGTTTTACACTGTTAGAGATCCAAATTAAGGACCCATACAACTTACACTACTTACGTTACTCCTCACATACTGATGGACATTTGCATCCCTCAAAGACCAGGTTGTCACAGTGGCCGCAGCTGCCAGAAGTGATGGCTGGGGTTCTCACACCAGAACCAGGTTCTGCTGTGTTCCCTCCAGCAACTAGTCCTAAGTTAATAGGAAGGTGGTGTACCAGTACAACTGACAAGGAAGCCAAGCTCAACATACTTTGAAAAAGATGTGTCATTTTATTTGTACACTTCCAAAGTTTTATGTAGAAACTTAAAGAGTACAGTCCTGTAAATTTATTCATTGCTAAAAGAACTGCCAGGGACACGAGAAGGTATTTATTGATTGATCATCAAGTTAGAGGGGAATAAACAAACAAACAAAAAAAAAAACCCAGAAAAAATTTTTAAAGTTATGGGACTTTTTTTTTTTTTGCTGCTTTTAATCCCCAAGTACAAATTTTATAAATACAAAACAAATTCACAAATTACTTTGAATGCTAAATAAATATCTACTTAATAAACTCAGACTGAATACCTCCAGCCAGCACTGGTACAGTACTTGAAAAGATATGCAGTTGTACTCATTCATGTGTAGTGTTGAGAAGATATGCTCAAACAAGTTTTAACAACACACACAGTTTCTTCTTCAACTGTGCTACAGCAGAAGATTTTCTCTGAGTTGACAAAGCCCTCAATACCACAGTTCCTACAAAATCTAGAGGATGAAATAAGGTTATTTTCTGCAGGAAAAAACAAGGTACTCCTGGAAGATATTTGGACACATGAATGTATTAAAAATGTACAAAACCTCTGTAAACCAGTACTGTATCCAGTACATCTATCAAAATTATTAGACACTGAATAAAACTGTAGCAAAGGTAATCTTTCCTACGTTCTCCTGAGTGCTTAATATTACATTGAGAATATAGTGCAGGCCACTCTTCAAGGTGGTTAAACAGTTGTTATTGCTTTAAACAGACATGACGACTGCGTAATTTAACAATTCATTTTAATGAATGTAATAAATTCCCTCAAAAAATCCTTTGGAAGGCAGAGGTTAGATTCGTGACTTCTTAGCCGCAGGAGCGGTGTGGTCCACATTACCAGATGTGATCGGAAGTCCAAGCTTTTGAGCCTGAATGTGGAAGAAAGCTTGAAGTCTAGTTCCAGCTTTTGCTTCACTTGTGTTACGAGGGTTGTATTCAAAGCAGTTTGAAAACATCAGCTCAATATCTTCAATGAATTCAGCTAGTGAAGAAAATAAATTAATTTAGCATGTCTCAAGTCATCAGAGAGCAGTCTGACAAAGCAGTATGACGTCACTAAATTAGTACAGTGATCCTACACAGTTGCAGCACAAAACTGTCTTTACATGCATCAAGTTTTGTATCACTGCATCGGTGCGGTGCCATGTAAACATTCTTAGATTTCTCTGATTATCAATACAGGAAATACAAATCACACAGTACCTTTTCTAAGTATTTAATCAGTGTCACTCACTGACATCAAAAGTTTGAGAAACTACCATTAGTTTTGCAGCCGCTCATTTCTTATCTATCTGTACATCCTGTATGTTAGTAGTAAAGGAACTATGTTCAACAGATCTTACTTTAAAAAGTATTAGTAACTGCTCTTTATAAAAAAGCAAAACACACCACAAAAACCCAAACCAAACACAATTTCAGCTTTCTAATCATCTGACACAGCTTTATTTTAGGACAAGAATTTAAAGTGAGAGAACATGGTACAGTACCCCTTTCAATAAACAATACTTACATGCTAACTTATATTCACATTTATTCACTTTTTCACGGATTATATTTAAGGCAATAGGTTTTTTGATGATATCATAGTAGTCTGGTACCTAGGAAAAATAATCCAAACAAAAAGATTCATGGACAAACAAATGGAAGCTTAAAATTGTGCCTATGTAAAACTTTAAGGAAATCATGTATCAGCAGAAAGCATTTGTTTTATTTTTAAATAAACAGAGGAGTCCCACACAACCACATTAATTGCCTGAATTGAATACTAGTTTTCAGGTACTGCTTTTCCTTTTTTTGTATCATTGAAGTAGCAGACTACAACAAACATTAGCCAGCAATTCAATGAATAAATCTTACCCTAAATACCCTGTGAACAACTGTAAGAAAATTGCATGATCAGATCAGCAGTATGGTGTTCCAACTATTCCCATCTGCCAAGCAGAAAAATTATTTCCAATATTTTAGAATTTGAAATTTTACTCTAATATATTACAATGTTAAAAGCTCTTTAATCATGAGTCATAACCATGTTGGCTCCACTACTATTCATTGTCTGGCAGAAGAGGAATTCTGAGATTCCAGTTACTTGTGTTGAAGAGAAGGTAGCAAACCTTTCTGCAGCAAGCAGGACACTACACAAGTAGAGTTAAACTGCCACTCCAGAACAATGTTTATGTGATAACGAGTGAGAGGAGGAAAAGAACTGCCTAACCTTTAAGTGCACTGACCATTTGGATCCAGTTTTGAATTCCAGTAAGCACCAAGTCTAGGGTGACTGCATCTCACAAAGAGGGAGAGGGAAGTGGAAGGAAAAAGGTATCTGCTCCAAACGTGACTTTCCCCCCGCCTCCAGGAATGGTACCAACATGCACCATCACGTATGTTTTAAAACCAAGTTTTTGGTTATGACCTGTAACTTTACTGTATATCAAGTGCAACCTTCAAATGAACCTAGAGAAAGGATTAGTAGAGAAACAGAATTAAATTGAAACATTTTTCTTTCCTTTCCCTTAGGAGTGCTCTTTATGTAACTACTAAAAAGAAAAGTGATTTTCTCTTTCTGGCTTGCTGTGCATTGATCATCCAATGTATTCTTTCCATTGTCTTAAAGGCAGCAAGAAGTTTAAACCAAAATTTCTATCATGTTGAAGGAAGTTTGGGTCAGGTATGGATTTTTCCTTCCTAACTATACAGAGACTATCCCTTAGAGATTGATTTGGGCAAACTTGAACGCACTGAATTCTAGCAGTTTCTTTTCAGGATCAAAATTAAGTTGAATCCATCCTTCGTTGCATTCACCAGATCCTTTCCCTTCCCAACATAATTCCGGTACTCTAGTAGGCAGAACTTCTCTCCATTTCATTCAAAATTCCTCTCCTCCTCCCCTATGCTTACTTCTTTCATTCACGTTTGTACATCATTCTCTGTCCAGACAGATTAATCCTTCCAACTATTTATGACTCTGAATTCAGAGTTCCAAGACTTCATCTAACGGCCGTCACTGATAATTTTAACAGAGCACTTAAACACCAACCTCTAGGTCTGCAAGAATGTCTGTGCAGAGTTGCCCCAGAGGGCTTGGAGAGGGACATGCACTTTGGGAGGGTCAGATAGTTCCAGCAGCGCCTTACAACTGACAAGCCAGTGCAGCCTGCAGAAAGGCAGCTTTGGGAATTTTTATTGTAGTAAAAACCTTTACAGTAACACTTACTTTGGGTACTCTACTGTCCAGTATTTTAAAATTTAAGCAAGAGGAAATTAAGAACAAAGCTACAAAATCATCTTTTTACTGTGTTAAAGTTAACATCACAGTGAAGCTGTTTCTATCTTGTTACTTAACACAGGTCTGTTCTCAGAATATTTTCGCATAAATTAAAGATTAAGTCAACTAATTAATTAATAACCATAAGCTTACCTTTAGCAGTCCTGCACTCTGTTTGGTTGGGTTTTTTTTTCAAACCAAAGCACTTCACATTTTTAAATGCCCAATGAAAAGCATAAAATTTTCCCAATACCATGTCAAAATGTAAAGGTTATTTCTGGCACCAAATATCTGAGCTGAAAGGCAAGAGTTCTCCTGAATCCCACTGCTGAGCTCTATCCCCCTGTTTGGAGCATGCTATAAATTCCCAAGGTTTACTGGCAGCAAGCAGGACTCTCAGCCATTACTATTCTCTCTGCGGTTCTTTCAGTTACCTGGATTTTGGAAACCAGTTTCATGAAAGGCCAGCTGTCATCATGTCGTACCAGTTCCACTATGAGTTGTTCAAAAGCTGAGAGTTCATGGACTCCCCCCTGACGTCCTGAACTTCTCCTGTTCAGTATCTGAGGAGATGATTCTGGAAAAAAACCCAACACCCCACCAGATAAAAATTAAAGCCTGACCAGTAAAATTTAAAAAAAAAAAAAAAAAGAGGAAAATTGAAACACCATTATTTTGGGGTAGTAAAGCTGTAGTTTAAAAGCACATGGCATGTAATTTGGTTTCTAGTATTATCTATACTCCAGCCTTCTTACCACTAAAATGTCTCTCTTGTCATATAAAATGCTAAGTACGAGGACTTAGCTGGGTGCCTCCTCCATTGCATTCATTTTGGAAACTGTTTTTTCACTGATTTCAATCTTAAAACAATTTGTTAAACACTTGAAGAAAAGCCCTATCAGAGAAAAACAGAATAAGCTGCCTGCTCATAACTTTTACTTTCACAACACCTCTATTCACAGTGGTTTTATCTGCTTCCAAGAGTCGTCAGCAGGGTGGTTAGAGGAAAAGCCCAGAAATTCTGAATAGTGAAGGACAGAAATGGTGTAGAATACAAGGCTGTCACACTGGAGTGCAAGCTCTTTTACACTCTTCAGTCTCACACTGGGTCCTTTTTGTTTTTAAAACATTATTGTACCTTTCCAAGTATTTCCCTACCATCAAAGTATTACCTTAACAAGCAAAGACAGTGTTAGTTCTATACCAGATACACAACATTTTTCTTTTGGTAGCAGTTTCTTGTTGTGTGTATGTATTTCCAATTTCACTACCTTGCCTAGATCTGTGTTCTTCACTGTTTAACTCTTTAATAAAACAAAATCATAAAAGCTGCCAAGATATATTTCCCTTTGCATGGGTTAAGGCATAAATATCACTTTCATATTTTCTATCCACTTACTAGCAGTTTCTTCATATTGTGTGCAAATATGAAATTTCAAATATGAATATGATAAATCTCAGATGACTGAAAATTTTTATAAGGTTCACTTCTACCACTGCAAAAGAAATTGTTGGAAGTGGCAAAACTGCCTTCAATCACTACTTCTAGTCTCTTTGCTCTACCAAACATCTTAGCAAGGAAGAGAACATGGATTTCATTGTGATAAACATTTCTCTAACCTGTGGATTGTCGTTTTCTGCCTCTTCTCTTGGGTTCAGCAACAGGAAGAGAAAGCTTTGAAGCAGAAACTGGGAACTTCCTAAGCCGTTCACTGGGGTCTGCAGTATCAACAATTCTAAATCCAAGAGAGTTGGAAGGGCTGTTTCCCAGTGTGTTATCAGCACTCTTTCTTCCTCTTCGTCTTCTTCGAGGACCGAGTAACTCCACAAATACATCTGCTTGTAATGAACTTTGGCTCTGACGAGTGGTCCGGCTATTAAGTCTTAGTGTAGGCTTTGTCACTGCTGAAGAGGCTGATTTTATATTTCTTAAACCCCTTCTGGTAACTTTTGACGAAGATTCACTTTGCTGACTCCGAGAAGCGTATCTTGCCTGACGCTGGCTGTTCTGACTTGAGAATGGATTGTTGAGTTTGGCTGCTCTCATTTTTAATGGAAACTTGACCTGGGATCTTCCTTGCTTTGATGGGCTACAAAGTGAACAGTTATGTTTATTTACCTCAAAATTCCATTCCTCTCGTTTCCCTCAGTTTTCCAATTCAGCATTTAAAAATCTCAACCATACTTGAACTGCTAAGCAGCTGGCTGGCAACCTGATGCAGTCAGTCACCCAATTACCATTATCTTAAATACTGCTCTGGGGTCTCTTAATTTAATATTATGTAGAGTACATACTTTAAAGAAATGCTCAGTATTTTAATCAGCTTTGCAGCTTATGCAATAGGAATACATTAACTGCAGCACCAGCTATCAATATCTTTAAATCACTTATTTCTCACAGCAACTGTAACTACTAGGATTTCTGAACATTATTATCAGCCACATAAATTACAGTTGTCAAACTCTACATGTAAGAGTTATACTCTGGTCAGGGGTTATAACTAATACTCAAGACTCCCCTTCCTTTACAGGAGAGAAAGAAGATCTCACATAAATTTATTTCTCAAGTACATGCGTGTTCTCTCCAAATACTGAATCTCAACTGTCAGAGCCACAAATAACCTTGCTTCAGTCAATTCAAAAGACTGTACCAAAAAGAAGAAAAATACTCTGAGATCAGAGAAGTTTCCTTCAACTTTTATGTTGCCAGCATGTGTATCAAATCAAAATTTTTACTGAAATTATCCCTTTGGATTATTTAGTTGATTGTGTGGGGTTTTTTGGTTGTTTGATTTTGAAGGAGGTTTTCTTGGGTTTTTGTTTGTTTGTTTGCATTTTGTTGGTTTTACATTTTTTGGTGGGGAGGATGGTTTGGCTGGTTTGTTGACCTTTCTTAAAACAGCTACTGCATTAGTCCTCAAGCCTTCCCCATGCCACATGGCCTCCTACGACTGTCTTCCCTAACGTTCTAATACTTCCTGTACACATCTAGTTCTCCAAAACTGGACACAAATAACTCTCCAGTTTTTCTCCAGAAAATCTTTACTGTTTGAAACTCTTTCATTTTATATTCAAACAGCAGCTGTACAGAACTGCAGCTCTGATGCCTATCTCTCACCCATACATCCAAAACTGGAATTTTTATCCTGAAAGTGAGCCAAAGTCCACTCTTTGGTGGCCCTAACCTTTGTTAATATTAAATCTTTTATAAGAGTCAAATTCATAACAGGCTGCCATTTTTCTAAAAGAAACGTCAAATTTAAAGATATGTGCTTATGCGAACAATTGCTCCACGTGATCATTAACATGACACTTTAATTTAACAGAATTCTATTTACCTTATCTCTTCCTCCTCTTGAGATCCATCCTCCTCATCTTGCTCTTCTTCATAATGCTCCTCCTCACTTTGTCCCATCTCATCGTAGTTTGCCTCTTCTTCCCCTTCTAGTTGTTCAGCAGTCTCTTCATCACTTTCCACAGAAGGTCTCTGTCTGGAGGAGAGGCGTCTAGAGCGCTGTTTTGGTCGGCACTCTGGACAAAACCAGTCTCCTTCAGGAATGGCCTAGAAAGAGAAGGGGGAAAAAAAGACAAAAAGCATTACTAATATGCAATTGTGTTGTAAGAACTACTCAAGTTCTGTGTGAAAAGGAAGCACCCCTTTTTCCTGAGATACCTTGAGCTTGGGCCTGATGCAGTAGGTATGATATCCTCGATCGCAGCCGTCGCACAGCACCATGCTTTCTGCATCGCCCTTCTTCCGACACACTTTACAGCGAGCGTTGAGGATGGACTTGGACCAGATGACACTTCGATCCAATGTAGACAGATGAAGGAAAACTTGGGACAAGCTGGTAGAAGAAAGAAGTGACTCTCTCCAGCGATCCAGAACTGTTTTATAGGACCGTCCACCATCACTGGCATCTTTCATTAAAGAAACGGATTTTAAAAAAAAGAAAAACAACAAAAAAACCCAGAATTATCAAACTTCTCTTTCAAAGATCCAGGTCATTCTAGAATACAAGGTAAGACTCTGACTGTCAAACAGACAGCAGTAGCAAACTGGGATATTACAACCTTTGTCTTATCTCTTCAATACTTGAGTATTTTCTCCATACTTTCCAAGATGCTGAAGCTTTAAGATTTTACTCTTCAACACCTATTCAACTTTGAACTTGCACATACACAGGTCATTAATAAGACAGTAAAGCCTTACTCAGGTATCAACCTGGAAACCTAACAATTTAATTTATAAAGTGTAAACAAAGATTATGAAAAAGTGATCACATGTCCAATTTACCTTCCTTTGTATTTACGTTTTGAAATCCCAAAATGATTAAAGAAAGTACCTGAAACTTCACTGGCAAAAAACAGCTTAAAGGGCACTTCTTATCCATACCTGCTCCAGTACAGTCTACTAGAGAGTCTTTCAGCCCTCTGCCCATGCCTCAGTGCCTTCATTCCTGCCCTGCACTCTGCCTTCACAAGTACCTGCATCTCTGTGTGGTTAACCAGGTTGGATGACTGGCCTGGTTGAAATATAACTGTTTCCTTAATATTTTTTAAGCAACGTAGCACACAAGAATCTGTGATATACATCAAATGTCAATCCAAGTAAAACCTGGGTTCCTAATTAAGTTAGAAATAAATGGGAGGGGGGGAGAGAGGGGCTGGCACAGGGATGAGAAATTAGATGGTATTTTCGAACAGTTTTGGCTTGCAATCCAGGCCACAGAAGCAGCCACACAAACACACACACAGAATAGCGAGGGGGACAGGACCGAATGGGAATGGGCAGCTGGGAACTACAGAAGCACATGGGCTGTTTGTGGACCTAAGAGAAATGAGAAGGTATAAATGACACCCTGCACTGTTGCTGCTGAGCAGAAAGCTAATTTCTTTATTAAAGCTAAAAGCTATTTCTTGCATTTTAAAGTAAGAATGTTTGAGAACAGGAAGAGACAATACATACAACAGTACTTTTGATTATAGTCATGTCCACAGACTTTCCTTCTAAAAGCGATAAGTCCAGCTACTACTGTGTCATCTCTAGTTGATTAATGATGCACTCCAGTATATAATGCCACCCTGCCTGCTGCACTACTTAGAGTGGGCACAGGAATGGCCTATGATGCACTTGTCTGCCAAATGATTTATTCTCAGGAATAGGGCAAGACAATATCAAATAAATAAAATGAAAGAACAAAAATGAGACTATTTGCTCTCCTGGCAAGGCCCTTCTGCCTTCTCATCAACTGGCTGCCAGGATTTGTCTAATCTTGCATACATTTGCATTAGCAGCATGCAGCACAAGAGAAGTGATGGGAGAGGGCAGAGGATAAACAGGCAAGACAGCTTCATAAACAAAGACTGCCACTCCTGAACTGCAAATATAAACCTGTATTTCCTAACATTTCCTATTATTTAGTCCTTAGGTTTCCTGTGTTCAGTTCAGTCTTCTGAGGACAGTGGACAAGGTCCTTTTCATAGCACTGCAGTATACTTCAATATGTTTTTTTAAAATTCAGTAAGAAAATTAAAAGCACTTAAACCAGATTTGTACTGTATCTCTTGCAAATACACTTTATCTTAAGCATATATATACTTTGGCAAGCATTTCTTTGGCTGACAATGGCAGCTTGAGCATTATTACTTTTATTTGGAGGTTATTTTTAGCCTGGACTGGTTCACCAATAGAGTTCATCACACAACACAATAAACACATTGCAACTGCAGATTTGCAGTGCAAGTAGAGATGAAAATTACTGACCATAACCTGCTGCAGCATGTCCTGCTGATGAAACAAACACGCCAAACAACACCTGCTCTTTCTGTTCCCAATTTGTAAAGTAACACTTTTTTCTTCTATCCATCATCTTTCTCATTTATATTTTTAACTTGGAGGGAGAAATGGCCTCTTCCTTTGTGTCTGAGCAGCTCTACACTGCGCAGTGGGATATCCCTCTGTCAGCTTACTCCTCCAAGCCTTGCTACAATGCAAATGAAGTTGTTTGACAGATCTATGCACTCATCTATCAATAGCTAATTGAGTTCATGGAAGGGTTTTCCATTTTAATATTTCTAGAAAGGATACGCAGCTGCACAATGCTGTGAAGTTTCAGAAAAAGTGGGGACCTTAAAAGGAATGGGGGGAAAAAAAAACCCCCAACAAAAAAACCAGGATTATGTGAACATGCAGATTTTGGTCCCAAAGTGATAAAAAGAAAATACAGTTCTTTATTTCTGGTTGCAGAAACCTTTTTTAAAATTTTAAATCTTTGAGCTCTATTTGTTTCAGTACCCACATTTAAACCTTTGGCTTCAATACCACAATTCCTTCAATGTAAGGAACTCGCTATAAAATTAAGTAAAAAACAACAAAAAAAGAAAACCTGATAAAATATTCAATACTTTCTAATTCTTAGCAATACAAGTAACATTTAAAATTTACCATCTCTCTGACTAGTCTTGTCTTTCACTCTCTTCCTCCTTTTATACCCCCAGTGGTGCCTTTCATCATCTTCTGCATTACCTAACATTAAATTCATAAAGTTATTTCAAATATCTTTTTGAAGCATGGCAGATTATTTTTTAATTATTTTTTATATTCCATACTTGTGTAGTCTAAAAACGTGACTAGAACAGTGGTTCTCAACATGTGCACACAGTAAAGGTAGACAATGAAGGGTAAGAGTAACGTGCACAGAGGAATTGCACATCCCAGCATTTACTTTGACTCCCACTACAAACAGAAGGCTTGAACTGAAAGCTCTGAAGCCTACCCTGCCTTACCTTTCTGTCCATCTCCAGTACAAATGGCTACAGGAGCAGATACTGACCACAGGTTTCTCTGTCAGCAAACAATTTGTCTGGTCTGTCCTCCCACAAACCTCCTCACATCTCAAAAACTGTAGCCAGTTTATGGGCTCAGTTCTCAAGGACCAAGAGAACTAGCTCATCTGTCCTCTTGAAACAACGTACTTTAGATACTTTTCTGCGGGAATGTTCTTGAGTATTAAAATTATGAAATTATTTTCGATAGTCATAGTCGTAGTCAACCTCATCTACTCCAATTACAAAGCACCTTCTTTGACTGTCTTCTCTGAAGAGTAAACAAAAATTCTTTATCATAAAAAAGTCCATTTTCACCTTTGCTGCCTCTGCTCATGAAACTCTGCAGGGAAGTAACGAAAGCATGAGAACAGAGTATGTGTATATACTAATCCCATCCCAGTACACCACTGGAAAATGTCTGATGCTATTATGAGGATAATTATAAATAGGAAATAACTGTGGGAGTAGAGGAAACAAAGATAATCAAAATCTAAAAATAAAGGAATGGAATAAAGACCATCCAAAAGGAGTAAAAAAGTTGGTTTGGGTTTTTTTTGTCTCACAAGAAGTGTGTGGCGCAAGTTAAAAAGGAGGCAAATGGTTCCCTCCATCAAAGATGCTCCCATGAATTAGAATCCAACCTTTTATATGGAAATCTGAAAGATGCTTAAATGCCTGAAGTCCTGAACTAGTGCAGAAGGCAGACTTCCTTCATGGATGCCTCACTGAACTCCAGGGCTATCATAACAACTCATCATTTTATACCTCAACTTTCACATCTCTGTAAAAGGAATGAGGAGAACTCTGCATTGAAAGGTATTTTGAAATGTAAGGAAAAGCAAATTTGTATCAAAAAAAAGCAAAATCCACAACAAAAATTGCTTGTATTTCTTCCTTCTCAAACATACTTTTTTTTCTGAAAAGCAGCACTTCAGAGTTTTTTTCAAACAACTATTTAAAAAAGAAAAACAGTTTTTTACATCTTAACTCTGAAATTTTTGCAGGAGAATAATGTACTGCAACTGCACCCCCACCTTCTCATGATTCTCCTCAAACATTACCTCAGGCTGTACTGAAGAAACACAAATTTTCATAGCTAATATTTAATGAAAGGATTTCTAAAAGACAGTTCATAATTAAGAAATGCATACAATTCAAATCAAGTTACATTTAATCACCAGACAACAGAAGATCAGTGGGCATCAAGCCGCTCTGTGAGGCCGAGGGGGCCATTTCTGGGGTTTCCAGATCTCCTTTGACATTGCTATCTTCTCTGTCAGTCTTTTCTTGCTCTTGCACTTGAACATTTGGTATGCACCTCAACTCTAAACTTATCAGAACCACCAGCAAGGCTCTTGGCAGCCTGATAGAGCCTCAAACAAAAACAGAGCTGAGAGGAGCAGCTGGTCCTTTTATTGATGTGCTGGGTCCCTTTGTCTGCTCTGCACCCTGGAGGCCACCGGGATAAACCTGCCAGTGACTGCAGGGAATTTCACTGTGCTGGCTTTAGGACTAGCAGCCATAAATGAAAACTAAGAATTGTTAAGTATGGCTCCATTCCCTAACAGGAACAGAGCAGAGTGAAAAGGGGGGTGTGGAGAGAGCAAAGAAACTGCAGTGAAAACAAGAACTGAAATAATGACAAAGACAAAGCATTTTCAGTGTGCTTTAAAGCAGAAATGCGGGGGCACTCTTCTTACCACAAGTTTTACCCTGTACTGCTATCAAAATAGAACTCCTAGCACTTGCTTGGCTTCCAGTATTTTTACTTTAATGGTCATTAAATCAGCCTAAGAAGTTGGGATTATCAGATTTAACATTAGAAATAGATATGCAAGGCATTTTGTTGAGGGCGTGGTTCCCTTACATAGTTGGAACAACTATTAAAAAAACCTACTCCTGTTAGAGAAAAGAGTGTACAGATACAGTGATCTGTATAAGAACAGTCAAAAACAAAACCAAAAACTCCACAAACCAAAACCCAGTGGTTACAAACCTAGAGCTAATTTCTATCAACTCTCTAGAGAGGTCAGGGGAAAAAAATGTATTACAGCTCTGAGCACATGGCAGTCCCGAAAAAGAAGCGTCCACTTTTCATTAAAAGGTTTAGTAGCACTACAATCACCTCTTTGTTGTAGTTTTGCAAGACCTGGTTTTTGGTAGACGAGGGGCATGCACGGCTGACTCCTGTGAGAAGCTGCTAGAAGCCGCACCATCATGTCCTGCAGGGCCACTGTCTGGCTGCCTGCAAAGATGGACATGCCGCTGGCCAATTAAAAGTGGTAACACCTCTGTGATAACAGATTTAAGAATTCAAAATAATCCTGGTGGCACAGTTTTAATTCTAGCCAGGGAAGAGGAGTGAGTGAGAAGATGTGAGCAGAAAACAACATGGAGACACCAAGGTCAGTTTGGAAGGAGTGGGAAGAGGTGCAGGTGCCGGGGCCAAGATTCCTCTGCAGCTGGTGGTGAAGACCATGGTGACGCAGCTGTCCCTCCTCCAGCCCACAGAGGCCTACAGGAGTGCAGAGATCCACCTGAAGTCATGGAAGAGCCCATGCCAGGAGCTAGAGTAGGGGGATGCTTGAAAAGGACTGCAGCCTGTGGGGGAGTGACCCACGCCACAGCAGCTTGAGGTGGCTGCTGCCTGTAGGGATGAACTCGCGTTGCAGCAGTTCACAGAAGGCTGTTGCTCGTGAGATGGACTCACGTTGGAGAAGTTCCTGGAGAACTGTCTCGCAGAGGGGGCCCCACAGAGAAGCAGGGGAAGATGACTCCAACTCTGCAGCAGGAAGAAGCCACAGATGATGAACTGACCAAGAAACTCCCGTTCTCTGTCTCCCTGCGCCGTTTGGGTAGGAGGTAGAGCTGGGAGTCGGGGGGAAGAACGTGTTCTCCAAAAGTTCATTGAACTTTCCACTATCCTATTCTGTTTCTGTTAGTGCATTAAATTTACTTTCATATCTTTTAAGTTGGAGCCTCTTCTGGGTCCTTACCTCAGACTCATGAACGCTTTGAATTTTTTTTTTCTCTCCTATGTCCAGTTGCAGGGGAAGTGAGCGGGTGGTTTCCATGGGTGCCTG
Source organism: Atrichornis clamosus (assembly GCA_013400975.1). Classification (NCBI taxonomy): domain Eukaryota; kingdom Metazoa; phylum Chordata; class Aves; order Passeriformes; family Menuridae; genus Atrichornis; species Atrichornis clamosus. Next base: position 25,200 of record WBMZ01001569.1, read on the forward strand.
GCATCTGGCCAGGCTCAAACCATGACAGTAGAGAACTTTTCTTTGCCTGTTATACATATGCAATCTTGCCCTCATTCAGACTCACCTCCTGCTAAAAGCGGCCTATTACGCAACTGAAAACATGAGACATTTGGCACCAAAAAGGAAAAGGGAACCTGACACTGTCACTTAATGATTAGGGCAGTAAGCCAGAGCAGAGGATACCAGGGATCCTTCCTGCTCCTCAGTGATACAGGTTATTCTATAGATTACTGCAATCTTAGAGCAGCAGCATTTTTCAGAGCAGAAGAGACGCATGGGCACACTATCTAAACAAACATCAGAGATTTAAGACATGTAAAACATGTACATTTGTTTTCCTTATACACTTCATTTGTCACACAGTATAAAACACCTAAGAGAGAACAAGATTTCCAAGTTGAAAAAAATCAAAACAAACCAAACATCATTCCAAAGGTCAGGCAGAAACATGAACTATCATAAGATTATGGCAGAGTTGGAACCACCAAAAAAAAAGACACAGAAAGACTGCTAAGAAACTTTCCTTCCAATACTTCTGGAACATTTTTCTTCTTTTAGTCTTTTTCCTTTAACTCAGGATGCACGATCAGTGGCCATAACCTGCTCATAACCATGCTTTTCCCCTTAAAGGAATGGTAAACTTAGAACTATCAGCAAGATGCTGTTGGCAAAATACTTTCAAACCCAGTTTGGAAATGGAGGCATATAATGCACAATGTATTTACAACCTGTATATGCAGAGTAAGTGGGACAAACATTAGATGTACTGTCAATTAACTGTTGCACAGGTTCCAAATCTAGTCATACAGCAGGAAATAAGCTCTATCATGCCTGGCTTGGAGATTCCAGACATATTTGAGTTGACCAAACACTTAGCCAAGTAAAGCTTTTAAACAGCTGTGTTTTTTTAAACTATTCCCGTGCTCTCCCCTTTCAACTCAATCATTTGCTACACTTCCCTCTTCTAGAGGTCATCACACCGATATCAAAACTTGTGGAAGGGAACCCATGCCCACGTGGCAGTCCCTGGCACAAGTCTAGCTCAAACCCATCTTCAGTGGCAACTGATACCCAGACAGCAGACTCCATGCAGGAGCAGCCAAGATGCAGGAACAGCTTCTGATCAACTGCGCCACAGGGCACTCACACCTAGTGCTAACACATCAAAACCTGCATTTTCATCTTGAACTACTACAGCAAAATCTGCCAGAGCACAAGGGTTTTGTACAGTGATTATCAGAGGCGAGTATCAGTCTAACAGGGTGTGTAGCAGTTGCTGCTCTGGAGGACCCTGGTATGTGCTGCGCTGGCAAACCCTGCTGAACTCTCCCAGGTGAGATGTATGGCAGTCCAGCAAGCAGAGCACGGCTCATCCCCAGTGGCCATCCAGACAGGAAGTCTGGCTGAGACAGCCACCTCAGGAAGCATGAACCACCTCTACACATTTCTCTAAGATAAAAGTCCAGTTCTGAATTGCAAAAGGATCCTAAGGAATCCAGACCTGAAAGATCACGGGATAACAAAATGACTTTTACGCACTTTGGATCCTCTCTCTCACTCCATCAGAGGAAGCCAAGTAAGGAATATGTGTCAAGGTCAAGCTATAACGCTGCTTTGGTTTAAGTTTTTCTTGCAACTTTTTATTTCCAAGTTTTACAGCACAAACGCAAAACCTGAGAATCTTAAAGTTTGCAATGCAAATCTTTCCTATATTTTACTAATTATTTGGTTATTGCTGAACAAGGTAATCCAGATAAACTAGGCCTATAGTGCTTTCACCAAAACAGTATGAAGAGAAGTATACATTTTTACAACTTAGAACTGAGTGATATACTGGCCTCCACAGTAATTCTGAATTATAGTATTCCCCCAGAAAGCTTGCTAATTTCTGCCTAAGGGTACAATATGTCTCCCAATGCTTCAGCATAACTGCAGAGCTACATGAACAAGGTCACTGAAACAAATACATGCTTGTTTAATGTGGATTAAGAGTAAAATTTGCTGTTAATAAATTTATATATGTGCGTGTGTGTGTCAATTATTTGTTCTGTTGTCCAACATGTACCTCTAAAGCATCTGAATTATTTGTTCTTTTGTCCAACCTGTCCGTCTAAATCAAGTCTTACAAAACAAGCAAGTGGTTTTGGGGTGGGGGGGTCTTCTGGCAGTGTTGGGGTGCATGTGCTTGGTTTGTTTGTTAGTTACAAAATCTTACACAACATTAGCAACATAGTTTCAATTCTGAGAGCTTACCAAGAGGTGCTTTGAGAAACCTCCGCTCAATTCCTTGTTCTATTTGAAGCAGTGCAGATGCCAAGCAGTGGACCACATTATTGCCTGGCTGAGGAGTACTTGTACTTGTTGACGCAGCACTTGGAGCTTCAGTTTTTAACCCAACGAGTCTAGAATACAAATGTATTAAATTATCTTTGAATTCCTTGAACTTAACACCAGAGATATCTGTACATGTATGTATCCACAGCAGATTCTTATTTTAACTTCATTTACATATATGGACCACAGACGTGAACTGATACTAAACAGGTGTGATTAATTATTCCAGTTCTTATGTTTGCTCCATTAGCCTAGTTAATCTAGATAAATCATCTTTAGGTTATCTAAATTTCAGGAAATTTGGATGACCAATTTCAAAACAATTATCAAGATTTCCAGAAAATTTCATGCAACGTGCATCAGCTAGTTGATGACGAATTTCGGTGAATAGTCCTAATAATTCCACAGTGAAAACACAGTGGCGAACTGTAGCCTTTTAGAATACTTCTGTCTGCAGAAGTTCTACTATACAGATCCTTAAAACTAAAAAAAATTTTGAAAAGAAAATAAACAAAATAAACCAGAAAGTAAATTTAGAATGTAAATGAAGAATTGTTAATTTATATGTCCTCATCCTTGAAGGAACTTCCTAAAACGCTAACTTTTCATATAAGGGTGGTAAACTCCCTTCCCCAAACAATTAAAAAAATCTTTAAACCCCCTCCGAAACCAACCAAACAAAACCCATAAACAAACAAAAAAAAAACCACCAAAGAGGTAATTTTCCAGTAAAACAGGTCCAAAAGACTAAGCAATCATTTCAAAGTGTAGTTAATCTTTCTGAACCACAAACATTAAGTATAGTGTACAAAAGCAACTCACACTACTGAAAATAAAATTCAATTTCTACTTGGGATTTATAAAAAAATAACTAATTAAGACTGTCTGGATTCTACTTTATTCTAGTGAATAAGCAATGCTTTTGATTGTCCCTGTTCTTTTTCACAGTTAAAAGCTGTTCATTATATTTTGCAGTCACACACATTTTGAGAGCCTGAAAGCAAACAGAAAGAAAGCTGCATAGTTATTTACATTTCACTAGTCAGACTCCAAGGTCTTAATGAGATGTCACTTGCTCTGAGGTGGATAAAAAGCCCAGCATCAAAAGCAATCTGTCACATGACTTCAGAATCCCATAGTCTGTTTTAGTATGCAAGACTTTATTAGAGCAGACTTTATTCAGAAACTCTGACGGAGTCAGTATTGAATGGAAAAAAAAATTAAGCAGCAAACTTGTGCAGTTGGATTGAGAGTTGGCAATGGAACAAATACCCAACATAAATGAAGACAGATAAATTTCAGCTTCTTGGACAGTGGAATATTTCTGTGTTGTGGTTTTCAGGAACCAAGTGTCTGTAAATTGTGTAATTAATACAAAGGATGACCCTATCCATTTTGCATCAACTAGAGAAGTCTGATTCAAAGGGTAGTTTTATAGGAAAATTCTAATTCAGAATGATGAATGAGAACTGATATAAAATGAGAAAAAAAATTTGAAGAACTTTAGATTCGTAATATCCAACACAGCATTCAAGAGTCCACTCAGAAACACAGCTTTTATAAAAGTCTAATGGCAGAAACCCTTACAAAACACATAAGCAAACAATATATTAGTACAAGGATTGTCTTGAATGAATCTTTTTTCCTCAAGTATTTCAATATTTATACCCTATCAAGATATGTAGTTTTATATGTATTAACTATATTACTGTAGGTCTTTATTTCTGAGAAATATATAACTTCCAAGAATTAAAAATTTGTCCATCTTCACCATTTCTCTAGTTTCTGAAGCTTGATTTACAACAAACACTGGTATCAGAAACCCACATCTGTCTCAAATCTATGTTTAAAAACCAAACAAAACATCACAAAACACTTTACAGCTACAACACTGTAAGATTTGAGGATTCCTTTCTTTTACTATGTTGCAGCTTGCTCTACAGCAATATTATCATTAATAAAGTTGTAAAATCACATGCTGAAAGTTAATCCAGACCATGGCCTGTTGCCCTGATGATTCTTACTGTGGCTCATGAGGTACACTGGCCAGTTCAACCAGCAATTTGTTAGTATTACCATTTGTCCTTTTCAACACTCCTACTCTTTTCAAGAATTATAGTGTTTTGGTTTTGTTGTTTTGCTTGGTGGGTGGGGTTTTTTTGTTTTGTTATTTGGGGGGGATTTTGCCAGGGTGGTGGTGCTCTGGAAAACAAAATATCAATTGCCAGCTTAATTTTTCTCTACTTTTAAAATTATTTTAAAATGAATCCACGTGTTCCTTCTTTGACAATTAATGTTCACTTTGAGCAGCATAATATCTGAATACTGAAAGCTAGAAAAATTGGTGTCTTAGTCTTACATGGTAATAGAACAGCAATATTTAGAGACTATAAACCCATGCAAAAATCTTGCATTTTAAGATTTACAATCTTAAAAAACATCATTCCAAAGAATTTGAGGGTAAAAACAATTTGAAGGTCAAAAAACCCCCAACCAAACAAAACCAGAGCACTACTATAAAACTCCGAGAAGAGCCATTATTGAAACCATAGCTCTTACCTGTCTTTCACAATAAATTTATCTTGATCATCAGTTTCCATTTCTTCAGATTCTTCATTCACAGTTTTAATAATACCATTTTCTTTGTTTTCATCATTCAGAAACTCGTATCGCCCATGTTCTAAGGCTGCTCTCCAAGCCTGTCTGTCTGTAACCTGAAGTAAACATACAAATTTGAGGTTTCTAAAGAATCAAAAGCCACAAACTTTTATTACCTATTACTGTCTACATTTAATTTAAATTATGTTTTTAGTAAAACCACAGTGTGAAAGAGTTCTCATTTAAGACACAGATTTGATGGCACCACTGTGTTCCTACATTCCACAATTCACAAATACCTTGATAGCCCCCAATGTTCCTTGGTAGATCCTGTCTTCAATGTCCAAAAGAAAGTCTCTAAGTCTCAGTTCAAGCTGCTTCTCTGCAGATAGGTGAGATCCATCATGGGCATTCTGCATCCTTCCCCGTCCTATAGGAGGTCTGAAGTCACTTTGAGGTTTTTCTGCAAGAACAGCAAGTAATTTGGTGTTAGTAGATCCTGTTCCTTTAAAGCAGCTGTTAGTTGAGCAAACAATAGAAGAAGACAGAACAAGCTGAACACACAGGTTCAAAATTCCCTTCCTGTATCAGGTTGTCAACATCAACATCTCTGTGCTCTGTGCCAGCTAAGGCATCTGATTCAACCAAGCAGAGTATTCTTTTAAGGGATGACCAACAGATTGGCATTCACTCATTCCAACATGTAAGACATCCTTGTTAATTTAGAAGTAATTTTTTTGTCTTAAAATTCTTTCGAAAGTAGTAGGTAACTAACACTGACCCTGCTAAAAGTGCAAGGAAAAAAAAAAAAGATAATAAAGTCACATTTCTAGTATTTGTTGGCCCTTACTTTACAAGGAAACTCTTCAGCTGTCTTTCCTGCACCTATCTTTATCATAGAAACATTTAAAACATAAAATCTAACAGTACCAGATAAAATCCCTTTTAAATATCTAACTTTAAAACAAAACAAAAAGATGATACAGGAACAGACCAGACTGACTGTGTCCTCTAATTAAAGGAAGGGAAAAAAGGAACAAGACAGCATGATAATTTATGAAAACAAGGCAAGAGCTGATGCTGGGCTGTCAAGTAAAAACCCCTTCCTAAGAGAGCTCAAAGTTCATGCTAAAACTCAAAAGCCACAGGAAAGAGCTGAAAGTTTGCCCAAATACTAAATTAGTGCTTGGAAGTCTGCATAGGTGGTGAGCATTTCTGTCCACAGGATTTACCTTAAAATCTTTGAGTGCAGTGATGAGAAGGCACATGCAAGAATTTAAGAGGTATTTAATAAAAACAATACCATAAAGCTGTTGTTAGGAAAGCACAGGATGAATTTCTAAGGTGCTTTCAATTGCTGAAACAATTCCCTGTAACTGAAAGTAATCATGCAAATATTCTCAAAATGTAGACTAGCAACTCTGATGCCTGGATGTGAGAAATGTCCTTTTTGGTTTAAAAGCAAAGAAGAAACGCAATGTTTTCCTTGAGCAGAACTAGAAAAGCAGCAACCGCTTTGCAAATAATTGATCGGGAAAAGTTAGGGTAATTAGTAAGTTAGATAAAAGTTAGGCAAAAATCAAGTAATGGCACATATCAATTTTACTTCCATGCTCTTTTGAGCGGGAACTGGAAAAGGCAGAAGTGCAGTCTACAGCACAGGAGAATCCCTCCTGTCCTGCAAGTCATTTGCGTGAAGGCAATAGGACAGAATCTGGAGGCCACAGCAGGAAAGCTCCCAACCAAGTGCAGCTACACATAGCCACTTATCCCTGTTTATCACACAGTGGTGACAGCACTGGTATTGGACCACTGCATTTGAATTTTCTTAATCTCTATTAAAGTGAAGTTCAGAGACGCCCTTTTTTTTTTACAAAATCAGTGTTATTCTACAATTCTGACATTGAAAGAGAAGAAAAATCCATGACTGAAAATCAAGTTGCTTTAGAGCAGAAAGCAACACAAAATACAGATAGAGGTGCAGCAATTCAGAAAATAACAATATGTACAAACTCAAATGTATCAGAAGATGATATTTTCTCATCAAAAAATTCAAACATAAAAAAAAGGCACCCAAATAAAGTTTAATTACTATGCAAAAACTCTGTCCTCTGCTAGTTTCCACCAAAAGAAATGGTAGAACAATCATAAATTTAGCAGTATCTGATGTGCTCACAGCATGTCCTAGCATACACACTACAGAAAAACAGAATTTGTGTCTGCTGTGAATAATTCTCCCATGCCCCAGTACAGATAACCCAAAATCCTCACGGTAATTTGTCATAATTGAAAACAAAATGCAAGTTCTTAAACATTACCCTAGGGATTTTCACTTTGGTAACATTTAACATTAACATTTTAACATTCTCTACCTGCCAACCCGCTGTAAGCAAGCCAGCTGCAAGCTTGTATGTGCAGAATTTTATTAGTGAGTGGAGCTAATGCCTTGCCAATAAATGGCAAAATACTTGGCTAGGAGGAATGGTAAAAAACTCTAAATCCTAGGTCTAGGATAGTTTTTAGTACACTGCTATGTTTAAAAACATTGCTGTCCTGTAGTTTCCTTCTGTACTGAGTATCTGCCAAAGGAAGAAAAGGGAAAAAAATCCCCAGAAAAGAGCAATATCACACAATCCCACAGCACTGATGTTAATCCATGTAACAACCAACACAGCTACACTATTTATCATCTTTATTCCCCAGTTAATCTTTTCCCAAAGCTAAAATTACTTCCTAAAGATGTTTGTTTAAAAGCCAATTCTGGTTTACTAAACAGTAAGATAACACAAAAAGTTGTTGGGCTTTTTTGGGTTTTTTTTTTGCATGAAACAAATTAAGACCAAGAGCCTTTCATTTACCTGGAATATGGAATTTCTCCACAGGAAAAATGCTTAGTTGTTCATATATTCTACTTTTCTCTTGTAAAAGAGTTTCTTTTAAGGCACTCTCCCTATGTCCTCGGGAATTGAGAGCCTCTAGGAGTTGGTCCAGTTGTTCCCGAGAACTGTAAAAGCACCAACGGTTTGGTTTGTATACTGGCCTTGGCACCTCTACAACAACACTGGTGTGTGAATCTTGGTCAACATTGGAGGTAGATTCAGAAGATTTCAAAGACTCTCCAGTTTTACTGAATACCTGAGGTTCATTTGTGCAAGACTGTCCACTATTCTGAAAGGAAGAGGTTCGAGGCAACAACATGTCTTCTGTGAGACCAGAATAGTCCTCCTCTACAAACAATCCAGGAACAGAAGGGAAAATCCAGTAGCGTCGGTATAGACGGTCACGACCTAATGGGGTGATATTTGTGCAGGCTGTTGCATTCTGAATCTTTTCTAACAGTTCCTTCTCTTTCTTTTGTTGTTCCTGTTTTAAAGCTTCTTCATCTTCAGCAGTAAGAGGTTCACTCTTTTCACAAGTGGTCTCTTCTTGTCTTGTAAATTCTTTATATCCATTTTGCCCTCTCTTTCCTAAAGTTAAAGGACGAAGTATAATAGCAATTCATTTACAATTTTTTTTAACCAAAAATTCAAGTAAAGGGCAGTCTTTAGTTCTGTCCCTTTCTGATTATCTGAAGTTACACTGTCAAAGACCATCAGCTCAGTCAAGAGACAATACTAGTTTTATTAAGACAAACTCAAGTGATTAATCCCCCTTGCCTTGATGAAGGGGTAGCCATTTTGAATATACTTTCACTTTGCAGAAACTAGACTACGTCTCATTTATTGAGACTGTCATCTTCAATAACATACAAAAAGAACCAGAATTTTAAGAACTCAAAAATATATTATAGAAGCATCTTATAAAGATAAAGCAAAATTCTAGCAATTTCATTATTGCATATAAACTATGATTTGGACTTAATTTATCATACTCAAAATTATGAACTTAAATCCCCAAAGGTCTCAGAAAGGCCAGAATCCCTATGTAAGAGCTTTTATGGCAAACTCAGATACCTTATTTGATCAGTTTAATTTTTAAACGTATTTACTATTACTTCCCGCCCTCCCCCCTCCATCTTATACAAGCTGAAAATATTTCAGTTCACATCTTAATTTACCATACTAGTAAGTCCTGGTAGTCATCTAGAACAGTATGTCTCGTAATTGATGTAAGCAACATGAAAGGTGATGCCAATACTCAATTTCTGCATGTTTCCATTGTGACCTTCAGTTCCCCAGTGGTAGGAACGAAATAGTAACGTTTGTTTGTTATCCAGTCACAATGTCTCAAATGTGGGTATTTGAGAAACCTGAAATTCTGTTTAGGATCTCATTGTTTTACCATCTTAAAGCTGTAGTAAACATGCAAATCTTTATTACTGAATGACTCAGAATTTCCATCTCAAGTACTCTTAGGAACTGTACAAGTTTGCAACTTAAGACCACAATAATCCAGGATTTTCACTGGCACAGACGTAAGTACAAAGCCTTCCCAGCAGAAAGACACAGATGAGCTAGCAGCCCAAAGCCATCAACTATTTATCCTCCTGTGGTGACATCTGTGTTTAGTTAGGAATAGCAGGCTGCACAATTTACTGCACTGCAGCTCCTATCAGCACACTGCTGAGGAAATTAAATCTGAGCATGTCTGGTTTTATTCTTGTATAGGAGGCATGCTGCTTCATTAACAAAGGCAAACTAAATTCAAATGCTTCATCTAACATTTTCTTTTGAAATACCTGTTGATTTTGCAGTTACTAAAAAAGAATGAGAATCAAAACATAGCCTATTAAGTGAGACTCCAAAAACTTTATGAGGGCACTACTTATAACTGTAATGGTTTGACTGGCAACAGCCTGACATTTTTTAGAAGAAAGAGGAATCCAGACAGCAAGTATGGAAGACAAGAAGAAACAGAAGTGTGAAAGAACACACAGCTGACATCAGGCTGGCTCAATGTACCATTATGATAATATTCTGGTATAGAGTTTTTAAAATTTAAAAAATTACAGCAAAGATGGGTACTTTTACTATAAAACACGAGAGCTTGCCAGGTTCATGCATGCAGCTATACAGGTACACAAATAAATTCATTATAGCATCACCTCTTCGTCGTTTTTTGTTTGGTCCCAGCTCTTCTTCATCCTCTGTCACTGTGTCCATGTCTTGCTCTTTACGTTCAATCTCTTTGCTCTCTGTACTAGTATCGAGGTCTTCCCGTTCCTCCTCCCTGACACAATAAAATAAACAGAAGGTGACTAACTAACCAACCATGCATTGTAGGCTGAATGATAAAAAATACACAATAAAATATGGCATCTTTGACACAAAGACTATTTTTCTCTCACAAGTACTTAAGCGAGTAAAATACCTATAATGCTTTTAAAAAATAAACTAAGTCACAGAATACATTAAAACCCAAAAGAAACTCACTGAACTGTAAATGTGAAGTTCCATATTAAAGACTAAAACCTGCTCTTTGGTACCCACACTTTCATTTGAAAGGTATTATTATAATCAGATACTTTTTGGAGATATCTTAGTGTAGTTCTACTGATGTGAATTTTTTTCCCTGTCTAAAAAAAGTTTCCCCCTCAAAATGTATACCACTCTGGAAAATGTTTATTACACATTCTTGCCTCATCTAGCAAATATAACTAAAAACCTACAGAACCACAAGCAATTATTACAGGGTAACACTCACTTTATTTTTTTTCTCAATTATAATTTCCAAAACATGGCACAAATCTACCTTTGGCCCACACTCACCTTTTACAAGCAGATTTATTTAACTAACTACCTTCCTCAAGCAGGCAAAGAAATAATCTTGTTGGTTTTCCTCCTGGAATCATATATAGCTGCATATGGCTGAATCTTACCACCTGAGACCATCCAGTTTTATTAACAGAACAAAAACCCCCTGGGTTTATGGAAATCGCCTGGCATAACACAGCATATTTTTAAAAAATGGTACTAAATTTGATTAATAAATTGTTATGTGAGGTCAGTATCATCTAGCTCAGATCAGATCAATTCCTCAAATTAGAAAATGAACTATAATGGTCTGTATGAAAATGTTTATAGAAATGAAATCAATGCAAGACAAAGCAATGCAAAAACAAAGTAGATAACTAGATTTTGCAAGTTTCTCTTGTCAAGCTTTCAAAAGAATTACAAGTATAATGAAAGTTGATTTTAAAAATAAATCACTTTCATAAACCAATTCTAGGACACTATGAAACAAACTAAAATCAACATTAAGGACTATATACTTAATGATAAAGTCAACGAAACTACATAGGTGAGGTTGGGCCATGTAACTGAAAAGTCCTGTATCATATATATATTTATATATATATATCTCACGGTCATACTATGTATCATACCCAACAGATATTTCTACAGCAGGAATTCTTTGCTCCTCTTCCTTCAGCTTTTCTTGTTTCTCTTTCATTTTTAACTCTTGTTCTTTTAACCTTTCTTCTCTTTTCTTACGTATCCTAATAGTAAGAAGGATAGAGAAAACCAGTTGCAATTAATCTACTATCTAGTCTGTTCACACCTTTTTTCTTTTATACTAATACATCATCTAAAAATAGCAGTACCATGGGAAAACACAACATTTAGCACAAGAAAGTTTCATTCCTGTCTACAGTCTCGAGAAACCAGCATAAAATAGAAACATTACTATTGTTTCTCATATGCCTTCTGCAACCAAGGAATTAATCTCATTTGTAGCAACAAAATTCAATTTTCCACATCCTAGTTTTACCTTGCTGCTGCTGCCTCTCGTTCTTTGCGATGCTGTTCTGCCTTTAACTCTCGGAACTCCTGTTTTGCTTGTCGCAGCACATCAACAGAGTCCTCAATGAAATCTCGAGTGGAGACGAGAGTCAGAAGTTTCCCACAGAGAGCATGAAGGATCTTCATCTTTTCTCCTAATAAAATTCAGACCAATGTTTGTATTTCACTTAGTAATTGATAATAAGCCTAACTCTCACACACTCCAGACTGGATTTGTTCTCACTCAAGAACAAGTGAACAGTCTAACATTTGTAGTGCACCAGCTGCACTTGCAGAGACGTTTCCTGAAAGTGTATCTGCTTTGATCAGAGATGTGAGTCTTTATTTTTAATTTAACTTTCACCAACAAAAGAAGTAGTAAAATGCAAGATTATCTTCAAAACAGAGATAAAGGAACAGTAGATAGTAATTTTATCTCCATTTCCAGGTAACGAACAAAAGACCCAAACAAGATCAGCAGTAAAAAGTATGGGCTGAATCAAATACTCCAGTGCTTCTCCCAGAGAGATCCCCTCATGCAAATAACACTAACATTTCTCAAATGGGATTAAAAAAAAAGGTACTCAGAAGTAATGAGACTGCCTAGCTCTGCAGTCTCGGATGTGGCGGGACCTGCTTGTGGGGGCTGAAGCATAGGGGGTAGGTGATCCCCAGAGATCCTTTCCAACCTTAATTATTCTATGATACAGTAAATTTTGACCATTATTCTTCTGAAGCAGCTGCAAAATTGATCACTTAATGAGCAATCTAATACTTTCTAATATGTATTGTCTTTTATTACCTGGCAATAGATCATACACTGAGGTACTTGAAAGTTTCTTCAAGAGACCAGGATTACTTAGTCTCAGCTCCATGCAAGCATCATCAGTAGTATCAAACCCTCCTCGTTTCTGGTAACGGTATTTTGCATTGGCTGATGTTACATCAGCACCTGATGCTAGAATGTGAAGTCTGAGAATCTCAGAAAGAGTGCAGCTATCAAGATCCAAGTTTTTCAAATTGCAGCCTACAGTTGAGAAGAATGAACAGTTATTTTACATATATATTTAAGTGTATATAAATATTAAAAAGTGCTTTAAAATACAGAGCAAAATTAGAACAGTAACAAAACAAGAAGTGAAACCCACACATACCCTGATGTAACTGGGGCCATGCAGCTGCCAAAGTTGCAACTGCAGACAGTGCAGATTTTGTGGGGTCTGCATCTTCATCCAAAGCCTCTGTTAAATCTTTAAGGAAATAAACACTTTATTCTAGTGCAAATTAAAACTTGTACTGTGAAGAGGAGGAAAGGAAGCTGTGTTTTCAAAGTTGCAGACAAAGCAAAAACAGGGATGATATTTACAGAAGCATAGAAGTATTCAAAACTCAAGTCAACATCCAAATGAAAATTTAAGTATCTTTAAATGCAACTAAAAAAATCCAACTAAAAGCTAAGGACATGCACCGCATGCTATATATAGGCAGAACAGCACGTAAGCTGTTAAAGCAACCACAACACACAAAACATGCACAATGGCAATGTAGAAGGCAGCAAAAACAAATCCATAAACACACTTGAAAGTGCAGACGAGTAACAATACAAGAACACCTGGACTTCCTTTCCTCAAATGAACAGTTTTACCTATCATAGTTCTGTTTTTAGGAAGCATCATTCAAACTAATCACGTATTTTGATACTGGCTATCACCATTCACCTTATACTTTCTATCTGTAACTTAGATACAGCCTGTTCTGCACAAACACAATTACCAAGTTATTATAAATACATCATATTTCACCAAAACAAGCACCTGCATTTAATGATTATCATGCATAAGCAAACTGACCAGGGAAGCAGAGAAGTGAAAGGGAGAAGCAGCAAATTCCTGTTTCTTAAACAGAAGTTTCCTCAGCACTTACAGGTATTTCTCCAGAGGGTTGGCAGAATTTTTTCAGCATTGTATGCCATTTCAACAATTTCACTTTATTCAAATCCAAATCATTAAACAGTTAAAGTCACCAAAATACAGAGCAACAAAAACAAAGGCTACATAAAATGCAAATCCACAAGAGTGGTTGATGATTGATGGTGTTTGAAAACTGTCACCCAGACATTGCAAAATTAACCTCTGCATGTCCCCTCTCACTCTAACTGTGCAACACAGTTTGAGAAAGTACTGTACACCCCAAAACCACACGTCCATGGTGTTCTCTGTTGCAGAAACACTGTCTATACAGAATATAACTGAGCAAACATGCTGACTACTACTAGTTTGGTTAGACAGAATTACAAAGACAAGAACATGTAATTCTTTTACAGGAAGATCATGTCCAAAGAAGACTGACAAGAAATGAAAGTTCCAAGGCAAATAAAAATAATAAATTGAAGTGCCTCACCCACAACCCTGCTAAACTAAAAACAAAACAGCAGACTTTTGCAATTGTATCCTCATGAAGGCAAATTAAAATATGAAAGTTACATTATGTTTTTTCTGATCAGTCATATCAATAATAAAGAATCTAATCAACTATTCTATGACTACCTGATAATGGAACCCCTGCTTGTATTGCCAAGGCAATGCCCTCAGTAGTCAAAAAATACCACTTAATTGCTAAATTCAACAGTAATAAAATACAGTCTAAATTTATTAACACCATATCAAATCTGTAACTTTATTCGATTAACAAGAGCAGCCTCTATTGCTGAAGGTAGTGCCCATGCTTTGGCACTCTGGACACAAATCTTAAGCATGAAAATACACAATCTTCAAGGGAGGAATTAAAGGAAACTTCCTGTACCTCACATGTCTGTCTTGTGGGGGTACCACAGAATTCACCTGACCTGAAATAGGGAGTGCTCTTATGTTTCTATCTACCTCTAATGAAATAACGGCTAGCAGGAAAGGTCAAAGCCTCTCCTTTAGTCAGCAAATTTGGCAGTCCATAAACACAGAACCATTTGCAACAAAGTCTGCATTTCCTTCTGATCAGTGGTTAGCGTACACCAAATGCTTCTGAAAATGGGGGCAACTTCAGCCTTAGAGCAAAGACCAAAGGCAGAGGGACTGTGTGACCCTTTACTGAAAGAACAGAAGTGGTAGTGTCTAGAAGCTGTGGATCCATACATTCAAGTCCTGAGGGACAATGAATATTGAATTCTCCATTGCAGTTGTGCTGCGGAGTTTTAGTTTTTAATCGTTAGGTATAGATTTTTTTAATAGATACAGATAGATAAAGACCTTTGAGAAGACTTAGGAAAATGACTTGTTTCTTGACCCTCAGGAGAAACATGTAACAGTGCTGAAGGAAGAGCAGAAAGGTGAAGATGCTTCCTGCACCACCAAAACATAAGCAGTGCTGTTAAAAGCTTATGATGCTTTGCTAGATCAAATCGTAGTAACAATGAGCTTCTTTTTTCTCTATTCCCCCCAGACTCTACTCCATGCCCAGTTTCAGGCTTCAATTTCAGATGAAAGAGAAAAAACAAGCCCATTAACATACAATATCCATGCATAATAAGTCAAGGTTAAACAAAGGAATGCCATAAATCATGCAGCTTAAAGTTAATACCAGTGCATTTTCAGCTTTTCAGCAGTAAAGTTAAGGATCTGACCTTTGGTCTCAGCATCAGCTATTTGATCTTTGGCCACTTCCTCTTCCTCTTCGGCCATTGCCTGAAAGATGGCAGTCAGGAAGAAAAACAGCAATTCACATAGTGGGCCTTCAGTGTCATTTCCTACAAGAGCTTCCTCTAAAACCTCTGTGAATAAAGTTTAAGAAGCGTCACTTTTGCCGCAAAGTTGGAAAACAGTTATGTACTGAAGAATGAAAACGTTTTTTTTTCTTCAGGTATGATAATCAAGTTACTTTTCCATAATTTACTGCATATATTCCTAAGGTGATGGTGTCAGAAAGAGTGCTGACAAAACAACATTATTTTCTTATTATATAACTGCAGGAATAAAGTACAAGTAGATATTTTAGTAAGTAGAATAACTTGTACACTGAAATTAATTTTGATTTTACAAACACTGCAGAGTTGACTGTGAATTGAAAACTGGATTGATGTGCATGAGTAAGCACTGATGTCTTAAATCCAGTTGACTGTGAATTGAAAACTGGATTGATGTGCATGAGTAAGCACTGATGTCTTAAATCCACACAGAAAATTTTGTAGCAGTGGTACTTGGATGCACTTGAGATGTTTGGTTGTTTGGTAGAAGAAGGGAGACCACAAAATTGGGGCACCATTGCCACTTAAATGACAACTTGCCTAAAGTCACTCCTTCAGGAAATTCATCTTGAAGATCAAAAAGTTCCCCAAAAGCATGTAAAAACTCCAAAACCATCAGAGCATCACCAAAGATCTCAGGAGGAAGTCTCGTCTTCACTGGCATTGGATTAGGAAGTTCCTGCAATCCAAAAGGGACGACTTAATATTATATTTGGTTTCTGCAGAGTACACAAGTGATTAAAACTAAAGAGTTTATTATTCTAAGGAATGTATTTGTTGGGTTTCTTTACATTTTACTGAAAAGGAGTCCCACTTGTTCACTTATCATGGTAACACTGGTGGTAGTACTAACTTTGGAAACCAAAGAGCATGCAACTTGAATGTAAAAATTTGAAAAAAAGGTTTATTAATGTTCATGAAGTTTGTATCTTTAATGAAGGAAGTCAATGCCACTACAAGTTAAGAACATTGGCTGTCAAGATTTTTCCTTTATACCTGTATTATTTCATAAGAGTTTTGAGTTTCAGTTTCCTGGAATTGTCCAGACAAGCAAAAATAAACATACTCTTAAAAGTTACTTATGATTGTTTGCAAAGACAAACCCAAAACATTCACATAAAGCACATCCTTCTAATACAGGATATGCAAGATCATGTCTAATGACCACGTGTTCTGGTACTGAGATTTTTGCTTTCCTAAGGCACTTACTGTAGCTGAAGAGATAAATAGAGCTAATGTAACCATGTAACAAGACCACTTAACAGAGACACCACCTCCAAATCACACATGACAGTGCGTAACATCAAATTTGACTTTGAAATTACTATCTTCATGTAACTCTTCAAGATTTGTCTTCATTTACTGTTTCTTGGTAGGCACAGTTGAACGATTTCCAGAATGATGGCTCCTTTCCACAAATGTGGTAGTATACAAACATTAACAAGAAGAAAGCTGAATACTAAGCTTCAGAAGAACACAGTAAGGTAAAAAAATCCAAAACAGTCGTCACCTGAACTCATCTTTATTTATATACTAGTCAATCAAAGAATCACAAAATTACATAATATTTTGAGTCGAAAGGGACCCACAAGGATCACAGAGTCCAAGTCCCTGCCCTGCACAGGACCATCCCAGGCACCGTGTTCCTGGGAGCATTGTCCAAATGCTTCCTGAACTCTGTCAAGTTTAGGGCTGTGAACACTTCCCTGGGGAGCCTGTTCCAGCCTGTCCAAGCACTCTCTGGGTTGAGAACCTTCTCCTAATATCCAAACTAAACCTCCCTTGACACAACTTCAGGTCATTCCCTCAGGTCCTGTCACTGGTCTGCCTCTCCTCCTCACAAGGAAGTTGCAGACTGCAGTGAGGTCTCCCCTGAGTCTGGTCTTCTCCAGGCTATACAAACCAAGTGGCCTCAGCTGCTCCTCATACGGCTTCTTCTCAAGGCCCTTCACCATCTTTGCTGCCCTCCTTTGGACACTCTCTATTAGCTTAGTCGTTTTCTTATGTTGTGGTGCCCAGAAATTCACACAGTACTCAAAGGGAGGCTGCACCAGTGCAGAGTAGAGTGGGCAGAGTAGGACAGTAGAGTCTCACTGTAGTGATGACACTGCTTTTCCACCCCTCTTTTTTTTTTCTTTCCAGGAGAAACAGCACTGTTTTCACAGCTTGCTCTCCTTTCAACAATGTTCTTTCCTTTCTTCAGTTTCTTTTCCCTTTCTACATAGCTAAGAGTTTTTACTCTCATCTTCAAGGTCCTATACAGCTCTCCTTGCAAATCTATTCAGCTCTCATATTCCTCCCAAGCAGTGCTATCACTTGAATTCATTTAACACTCTCCTCTGTTGACACTTGCCCTCCTTGCACTTCTGTCACATTTCCCTGTGTAAGTCAAATCCTCATCCTTGTATTACTGACAGTTTGCCTCCTTTCAATACCCCCTGTTAAAATTAATCACAATAAAGTGCACATAAATATAACACTAGAAAATCATCTGTTATGTACAGCCACACTATATTCTTGTGTGAAACCTAAGTTTTTGAGAAGCAAATTCTTGTTATTTTTTCCAGGTTTCCAGTATCATCATGAAAGATGCCAATTAAAGAAGTATATTGCTAGTTTAAATCAAAAGAATGCCACAGGGAGTAACAAGCCAATGTCCTTTTAGAGCCAAAAATTTAGTTTCTTCATTATTCAAGTCTTTCAAGTAACTTACACTTGTTCTAGGTGAGCTCATCTTGTATACTTAACAAAAAAATCAGGCCTACTCAATACCCTGCACTCAATAATGTCAGCACTTTAAACATACGTTTACTCCATGTGTAGACTGAGGACACCCTGTACAGCTTTTCTGAAGGTTGAAAATGCAGACGAGACAATCCTCATTAACACTGCCACTAGGAAATATGTATTACACACTGCAGGTGATTCACAGCCTCCAGCATGCCAAACAGATCTAGATCTGCCTCTGCATTAGGGAATCTAGCCTAGGGACCCTAAAAAGTATATGCTTGAGCTATTCCAAGTTCAATCATACCTTAAGATCATCACACTCCATATCTTCTCTCGGCTTACTCCACTGTTTCAGGTATTCCACATATTTTCTTTTTTCCTCACGCAGCTTCTCTCTTTCCTGAAAAAAGTCACATTTGTGTATAAAATATTGCCACATAGCCTTACTGCAGTTGCTGGAACTGCTCTACTTATTCAATCACACTGAAAAGTAAAACATCATATTTAATTAGAATGAAGTAATCTATTATTTTGTATAAAATGATACTGGCAAAGTGTTTACATGTGATGATACTTTGTTGGATTAGTTGTTGCATTTGTTGGGGGTGTCCTGGTTATGTTTTCTTTTTAATGGAAGTGGCTGAAGAAAAAATACCAAAAAATTGAAGAGTATTTATGAAAGTTGCCTCAAAAAGGACCACCAAAATAAGACAGTGAATGTGGCTGTAGTAAAATATAGTGGAATGTACACGTTCTTCACATTCAAGGGGACAAAAAGTTATTTAGCAATTTACATCCAAAGAGAATCCACATAGAAACCCATAACCATTTGGTATGCTGTGAATCTGATGCAGTACAGATTCTTCAAACAGAAGACAACCATCAAATCAAATAATTTTATGCATTATTGGCAAAAAAACCCAAACCCACAACATTACTTCAGAAGTTCAAATTCAAAATGAACTTTTTGTGACCTAAAATTACAGAGAACATTATCCAGAAATACAAACCCATAATCAAATCTTGTAACTGCCTGTTCTTCTAAAGTGCATTTCTAGGAACTAAAAATGATTAATGGAAAATATCTTGAAACAGTGACTAAGAAACAAGAAAATTAGAAAGCCATTATACTGTTCCTATATGAAACACATATACTTGAAATGCATTACTTTTTCCTTTTCCATTTTGAGTCTCTCTTTCTCTTCTTTCTTTTTCATCCTTTCTTCTTCCACAATTTTCTTTAATTCTTCTCTCTTTTTTTCCTTATCTTCTTTCTCCTTTTTCCTCGCTTCTATAGCATTTGCCTTCTCTTGCTTTAATTTAGCTTTTTCAAAAGCTATAAAAGAAAAAAAGCCAAACCTGAGTAATTTTTTCTTTGTAAAATATTAGTTTTAACTGATAAATAGACTGATCTTTTTATAATTACCATATGGAAAAGATATTGTTATGAAGACTGAATTGTTTACATACCAAGTGGGAATTCAAACACCTAAAAGATCTTTAGAGAATCAGGGTTTTAAGCCTAAGTATTAGACATGTTTTACAAGACTGTCATCCCTGTAATAAATTTATCTGGTTTTATGAGTATACAGAAGTTTATTATTTGTTTATTGGTTTCTATCATGTGACATATAAAGATGAGAACTTATTCCAACCACATATAATTACAGCAACACATTTAGTAATGACTGCTTAATAAAAGCATGTCACAGCCAGGTGTGGCTTATAACCGTGAGATATCTGTGATGGTAAAAACCTTTAAGTAAGTGATCTTTAAGTATTTTGTTATTACTGAATTACTGAAAAGTAGATACATTTGAAACCTATGTAGTATTTCAGTGTATTTTGTTAAAGTTTTACTTCAGATACACAGTTCAAGCTGAACTTTAATTGGTAGTAAATGCTACTGCCTGAGGAGAGAGATGCAGATTTCTTTGTAGTTGTCTGTAGAAGAAAAACAGGATATAAATTTCCACTTTCTGTGGATAGACAATGGCTGTCAACATACACACAGGCTAACAAATACAAGGGAGTCTTAGTGTTTTACTTGAATAAGCAGGAAAGCCAGAATCAGAAGTTAACAAAATGAAAAAACGATCCTTACTCTTACCAAGTGCATAGTGCTAAAAAGATTTTAATTATATTTTCCTATAAAATTCTGAAAATGGGCTAAGTTCCTTCTACAGAGAGCTACTGCACCAGCAAACAACCACAGTGAAGCTGATCCCCCAGAGTCTTCTACATACTGAGAAGGCTAATTTTTCAAGGTACTTGGTATTTTGCTACTTTTCCACATCATGAAAATGTGTCTTAACTAGCCTTCTAGAAGCTGCAGTTTCTTTCCACACAAGAGAGGAAGCAGTTTTGATGTCGACAGCTATTACCTTGTTCTATGATGTCATTTCCATCACATAAACAAACAGATGCCAGTTGTGCAAAAATGTGGACACACAAGTTTAATGGAAAACCTGGAATTCTAGTGTCCCTGTCTCCTATGAAGAAAAGGCCTAAAGCAGCATCAGACAACTTTGCAGTTATTTAACACCAAGTTTATTATGTTGGACTAGGTAATTTCTAGATGTCTTTGCCATCCTAAAACATTCTGCGTTCATGGAAATGAAAGGTTGACACCTTTAAGTTCACTACAGTATTTCCACAGATGAAGGTTTTTCCTTAGGAAGGACATTAGCGCTTACAATGCAGAAGAATATCTCTTTGTCTGAGCTCTGTCTCCTCAAGAAGACATATCAGCTTACCTAGTTAAAGCTACCAAAGGCATACAAATCCCCTTACTTCATTTGAAATCAAGTTTAAATTCATCAGGAACAGGTCAAAAATAAGTCAAAATAATTCAATCAGTCCTAACTAAAAATCTTATGCGATTTGTGCTTTTTTAATTAGAAAAAATCATAATGTATTGCAGTTCTTTTAAATTTTGAGATAGTTTTTCCATTTACACGTTTTCCTCACATAACAAATTGATTTGTATTACATGTTCATGTTTAGATACACCTTCAGCTGGCAAAATTTAGACATGACTTCACAACCCAAGCTTCCACAAAAAGTTATTTAGCTCTTTATTTCTCTGAGAGAGAAATCAACACAGATTTAGGATGTAGGACCACAAGCTTCCTACATTTCCCCCGTTTAGTGAACTAAAAGGGAAAAAAAAAAATCAGGAAACAACCATTCTAACCATTGAAAAGAACACCTATAAATAGTGCTGTGGCATTACACTCATTACATTTTCCCTTTGAAAGGTAGAACCTCGAAAATACTCTAACTATGGCATGCTCTCAAACCTGCAAAAAACTGGTTCTACTGGTCATAGGACTAAACTTACCCATGGCCTGTACGTCTTCTTTTTGCTTCTGGAACCTTGTCCTTTCCCTTGATACTTTACTTTTGTTTCCTGGGGTGTTCTGTTTAGCAGTAATATTGTCCTCCTGGATAGAGAATTTGGAGGGTGTGAAGGAAAAAAGAAGAACATAATAATGACAGTGAAAGCGAAAGATATTTCCAATTTTTCAACTGTTCTCTCGAACACAATCAAATAGTTTAGCAACTAAGATTCTTCGTGCTTAAGTACAGGCAAATGACATATCTGTATCTGAGGGCAAGTGACATAATTATATCTAAGAGTTCAAATTAAAGCTTTTAAGCACATTATTTATTAAATCCCAGAAGGGACAAGTACTCTAGGTGTCTTCATAACACACTGAAAAGCTAGTTTCTTGATAGGATCACAGAAATAATGACAAAAATTAGAAGATAACATATTAAGTATGGTCTTTTTACCAGCTTAACCATAAAGCAATTACTTTAATAGCAATTGCGTAATATATCCCAATCCACTTCAAAATAAAAAAGCACAATGTCAACCTTGAATTCCAACTGTTCTGAAAATTCAGACAAATGGAAGAACTTTAGAGATTATGCTGATGTGTCATCATCTGGGATTAAAAATGTTACTACTTACAAGACTTGCAGATGCCCTCTTTGGAGGTCGCCCTCGTCTTCTGCTTACAGGACTGAAGATAAACGTGGGTGGGTCATCAGGAAAGAAGTAGGAGAAGTTTTGTTCTGCTAGATTATATTTTTCAATTGATGTTGCCTTAGTAAGAAAGATGAAAACATATTCATTGCAAAATTCTTACCCTTTCATAAATATAAGCTAATTAATAAATCATTAACTCACAAAAGAAGATAATGAAGTAACCATATTCACAACTGGTCAACTGAGGATAAGAAATGAAGCTCTGAAATAGTGTAGAGTTAATCTACCAAGTGGATAATAATGCATGCAGCACACATCTGAAAACAGAATTTGGCTTCCTTTGGTAAGATGCTATTTCTTTAGATGTCTTTTAGCAAACACAGCTGGACACAGTCTTCCAAGCAAGTTACTGAAGTGTGTCAAGAATTATTTTTGACAGATAAAGGCAGAAACTTAACTTATCGAAGAACTACATAATTCTCTATTATGTAGATACTTATTTCTGGAGGAGGATCATTCCAAGTTGTCAAAGTTACTTTTCAAGTCTACTTTCTCAACCTCATGACTTCAGGAAGTCTGCCCTTATTGGACAATAGAGATGAGAATACAAAGGAGGCATTCCAAATAGGACATGTTCACATAACTGAAATGCAAGGCAATCAGCAAGAGGACAAGAAGACATTCCACTGAAAGTCCAAAGACAAGATGACAAATACACATATATACAGAATATAACAATTTTCCTGAGCCTCCAAAAAGCATCACTAATAGATCACCAGTCCTTGATGTGGTACAGCGAGCTGGGTCAACATGAACACTAACAAGCCCAAGGAATGGTTTATCCCTTTCAGCTCTATTTTCTCTTATTTCCATTTCTTTAGAAGAGACAGACTTTAAAGGTACAAACTTATTTAGAAATTCATTGCCTTTGTTATTTTCCACAACTTTCAGAGGAAGGCTCTCACTGATGCACCCATCTCTCTGAACCTTCCTGTACAGAATGAGCAGTTACATGGCTGTATGAGAAAACACCAGACACAATAAAAAAAACCATGCTACTTTCTAAAAACAAGAAGACAGCAAGGATTTTGGGATCAAGGCTGCAATACACAGTGAAAGAATCCAGGATCTCCTGCAGCACAGCAAGCAAGGCACAGGAAATTGCTGTCCTGTGGGGAAAAACTGCTCAGTTCCTCAAGCACAAGGAAACAGAAATTCTCAGTCATCCAGTGCCCACTAAGATGTGAACTTCAGTCTGAATTTGTACTAAGTATCACCATATATCATCTCATAAGATGATAAAATATGCATATTCAACATCCAAGGCCTTATCAAAAGCCCATTCCAGTCACCTAAACTCTTCAGTACTTCTGCCTCACTGAAGATCTGGAGACTGAATTCAACCTATTGTAAGACATTTTCCAGCTAAAAGCATTATGACAGAATAGTATTGGCTTACTGTACCAAAACATTGGTTCAAAAAATGAAACAGTTCATTTTTATTTGATTTGGAAATACCAGCTGCATACCTTGAAGAATGAAAACAACTCATGTGTTAGACTAAACAAAAGTATGTTTTAACAAATAAAATTTTTCTAGGTAAACACTTTTATTTTTCGAAAGAAGAAATTAGAGAATTATGCTTCATGTACAGAAAAATTACCATCTTGTTTACAAGTTAAAAACCTGTTTTTGCACAAAAAGCTGAAGTACTCAACTTTTATTTTGGTAAAGTCAAATACTAACAAAAAGATAAATTTGATGTAGTTTTAAAGAGAAGCTCTGAGCAGCTAGAAGAGAAAAAAAAATACTAAATAGGCTCAATATTCTATACCATAAATTATTCTTTCTTACTTACCTTAGTTTTAATTACTCCATCATGTGGTTCACAGTGTTGTTTCAGGAAAAGTTTAAGTCTATCGCGAGAAAAAAGATGTTTCCTCCGGCTGTATTATGGAAGAAAGACAGTATTATAAACTAACATATTTAATTACTGTTTAAGCACAACTGAAAATATGTGCCAGAATACATGTAACAGACTGTATGATTGATCTTTTTCTTACTTTCTTAATTATAAGTAACACCCTTACTATTGTAACTGACAGCCATTCTTTGCAACCCAAATTGAATCAAAGTTTTCCTTATGAATAAAACAAAACCCAAGTAGCACCCAATGCAAGTTGGTTTATGCATCTGCAATTTTTATTTTGAAGATCCCGATACGTCCTCTTTTATAAGAACATACAAACTCCACAGCCTTTTCATCCATGACAGATCCTTCAAGCACTTCTTAAAATTCCCAAATAAAACTAAAGTCTGATTGTTTCAGAAGAGAGCGAAGACAAACAAGCAAACAGGTACAGCAGGAAAGCAGCATTCACATCTCTCAAGAGAGGAGACAAGCCAACAAGTGAGAGGGTGAATTCACACACTTCTCAGTCAAACCATGACACTCCTTCTAAGGGACAGTGTGCACTCTACTGGCTCCTGGCATTCCAGGAAACCCACACTACTTCATGGGAAGGAAAATACACATGAGCAGTTAATGAAAAAACAAATCCTGATTTGTGCTGGAGCTAAATGTCTTGAAATCACTGAAGTTTGTTTACAGTATCCAGTTTATATAAAGTTTTGATGCCCAATCGATCTGAACATATATTTTAACTAAATTTGAGACAAATTTGTTATTTAAGAAGCAAAACCTCTGCACCTTTCTATTTTAAAATCAATCTGATTGCCAATGTCTGCTCCAACATTTCAAACCAGCAATGCTACCAGAGAGTGCTCACAATGCCAGTAGTTCATTAATACTATGGAATTGTGTTCTCAAACTTTTTTCCACCTACTCCATCAATCACAACAGTAGCCAAGGTATCAAAAGTCACAGTGCTGCAGAATGTGGAATTTACAGAAGTTTTCTTAAGAAAGGATGTTCTTTGATGTTTGATCTTTGTATACGTTCAAGTCCAATCAAGAAGGGAGATTTAATCAATGAAACAGAGAGCTTGGTTGCTAGCTGCTATAAGTGATGTCCAGGAGTTAGAAAAATAAATTATTTGTTCGTAGAATTGCCTTGTTAAGGTTTAGAGATGGACACACTTCAACGGTCTCAGACCTGGAGGAAGGTTAGCAAAGCATGGGAAGAAGAATGTCCACTGATAGTGGACACAAAGAATGCAGGATTTATGTGTCACAAAGATATCTAGCAGAACTCCCAAGATAAGGAAACCCAACTGAACAACTGTGCTGAATCAGCTCTGACTGGGTAAAAGGTAATTCTGCAGGAGGAGAACTGCAGCCACTGACTCATGGTCCACCAACCCAAGAAAATCACTGACTCAAAAGATGAGAAATACTGAGCATACGGACTAATTAGCATGAGAAAGAAGAGAACCATTAACCAATAGAAGACAGAATACTAATTAATAAGAGAACTATATAACTTGTAGCCAATGAATAATAATTCTTTTGCTTGCTAAAAATACATAAATAGTTAAAATTTTTGATAGTTGACATGCTTGATGTATGGAATATCACAGAGCACCCAGGCTTGTGCAACTCCGACATAAATAAACAATGTCTCGAGTGTGTAAGGATTGGCTTGTTGCACACCAGGTAACAAATCCAATTTTTGCAGACAGACAGTAACAGCACATCTCACCTGTGTGCCAATGAAAGCAGAGACTTGCAAGGAGTTGGTACCTGTGTTAATCCTAGTAAAGCTTGAAATCCTTCATACAGAAAGCCTGTAGTACAGGATTTTGTTCCAGTGCTTTTAATTAATAGCTCCAACATTATTTTAAAAACATCATTTTATATCAAAAACATCTTACACAACTCACAGTTATAAAACACAATTTTAACTTTCACATATTAATTTTTACCTTAGTTGAGATGCTTTAACGATAACAGGCTCATACAGGTGTTTTTTAATAGGTTGGACTTTGTATTTGAACAAAGAAGGATCAATTATGGCTTTCTTCTCCCTAAAAAAAAAAAAAAATTAAATTAAAAAAGTTAAAAGTTTACATTCACATCTCATCAGCCTTATACTGTACACATTTAATATACTTATATGCCTACATAATGGATCTCTTGAAAATACCCAGCTATATTTAATACAGGCTGTAACTTCCACGGGTACCAAAGAGGATCTATTAACTTGTGCCAACTTTTCTGCTACTATATTTAAACCTGCATCAAAACCAGCTCCTGCAAGGAACAGGAAAACACACCAGGGATGTTTTCTTAGCAGGGAAATGGGAGTTAGGAAGGGAAGGAAGAATGAAGAGAGAGAGCCAAGTAATGATACATTCCTATCCTTCAGAAAATTGCCTCAATACTCTCTGTACTCACGAATGCAACAGGAAGGCAGGAAAAAGGAGAAAAAGATGATGAGGAAGGAGTCCAAAAGAC
Organism: Atrichornis clamosus; assembly: GCA_013400975.1. Classification (NCBI taxonomy): domain Eukaryota; kingdom Metazoa; phylum Chordata; class Aves; order Passeriformes; family Menuridae; genus Atrichornis; species Atrichornis clamosus. The sequence goes on from WBMZ01001569.1 coordinate 51,754, forward strand.
AGATTTAAATAAAATGAATGAAAATAGTAGCCTTTGAGCTACCAATCACACTGCAAAACAAATAAAGACTACCTAGAATATTTTTCTGAAATACTAATTCAGAAAAAAAAAAAAATCAAACCAATTTACCAAAGATGTTCTGAAAATAACAGAAATCATAAGGCAACACATCTATAGCTTGAAAACAAATGCTTACCAGGTTACATGTTTTATTACCCGAAGTGCACTTCCCTTTTATAAGTACTGCTACAGAGCACTAGATTTTTTTCCCCCCCTTATGGAAAGTATTTCTTCACTTTTAACATAATATTGACTGGTTTTTTACATCTCTTCCTAAGAGGACACCAAGGTCTGGTGCGCTACCAAAACAAAATTCACTCCTTTATAAGAAAAGAGAGGAATTTTAACATAGACAATATACTTTAAAAAGAGCAGTGTATTTATAGACAGACTTCATGAACAAAGTTAGACTTCCTTTAAATAATGTTGCATTTTACTATTAAACAACAATACTAACTTCTCCAAGCGGCAATTTGTAATCAAGAGTTGTACGCCTTTATCAGGAAGAATTCCATCACCATCTTATTTCATAATTAAGGAAAGTTGAAGTAGTTACGTGAATCAACTAGAAGATTTAAAACTATGCATTTCATCATCGTTGGTGCTTCTGTCATTTACAAAATGCTAAGGTGGACTTTGTGACAAAATAAACCAATGTATCGCTTGCTATTCTTTAGCCCTGTGAACAACATGCACAAGATGCAGAGAACTTTACTTTGTAAGGTTGTTGAAAATTAAATTTGCTACAATTCTTGGTTTTCTCCACTAACTCTGTGAAACAGAAGTAAAAAGAAATGCAACATTCCTATGTCTAATAATAAATACATTATTTCATACAAATGAAATGGAAAAGAAACAGTACTTATTCACAGTCAGTGTCATTTCAGGTAAGAAGAATTTGCAAATTTCTCAAGAAAAATAGTTTATAATGATTAAATTATCAACATAGTTAAGAAAAAATAAAGGGACTGACAAAAAAAGAACACAGACTTGGAAACAGCAACACGTCTACTAGACCTACAGGTAAGTGTTATGATATGCACTGTCTTGCATGCTGCTATCCAAGTTGAAGTCTCGAGGCTCTCGGGCCAACTCCAAAATAAGAACTATATTAGAAAAAAATCACCCAGCTAGTCATATTAACAAAACAGAGAAACTGTATAAACAAAGTAATTCAGTCAATCCACGGGCAAGATTTCAACGTCTCTAAATAAGTTTGTTAAAAGAGCCTTTATATTGTGGTCATGCCATGACTTAGTCTTCCATGACCATCTTCAGTCTCAAGACAGGAAAGCTAAAGAAATGAAGTCTGTCACTAGGAATTTCTGGGCCATACACCACTGCATTTCCAGTCCTTTAGTCTAACAAGCTGAAGAATGACCCAAACAGATAACGTTCAGATACAAAACAAAAGGCATCAGAGCACCAACATTAAACCAAAAGTATATCAGCTTATTGATACATTTTTAATAGATTCTAAGCTCCAATACTGTCTGCAATCAAATGCAGGGCCCGAAGAATAATTGAATGTTCAACTCTTGTATCGTCCATCTTTACTTTTTAGTTTGAGTAAATCCTTCTCAACTTCAGTGAATCATATACAATAGCCCAAAACCTAATTTCAAAACACACTACATTTTTTCTGGTTAATTTCTGAGTTTCCAATTATTCCAAGAAGTAAACATATTCCTGAAATCCTCATTCATACATCCAAATTTAAAGTAAAAATTTTGGTTAGGGTGAAAGAGAAAGAAAAAAGGCACTCAGTACACATAGAAAGCTTTAGAAATTATATAGATTATCTAGCAGCTTGGGCACAAAAGTGTTATTATCTTTGGTTATATTTTACTTTATACAGCATTATATAAAACACATTGGAGTTAGCAAGGGTTAGACCCATTTCACTGCAGAGATCCCTTACAGAAAATGTTCACAGCACAGTTCTGACAAACATCCAGATCCAGAAGAAAATATAGAGAGTATTTTGTAATTTACTAGGTAAAAACTGGAACTGACTCACCCATATTACACTAGTTTCTACTGCACTCAAATAAATGTGGCTAGTACCCATGCCAGAGTCTTCCATTTTTGAATGAGGTTATACTGAACTACTGACAGGTAATAATCTCATCAGGCCTTCAATTACTTTGGCATGGTGACCACATGACCTGGACATAAATTTCTCCTTACAGTACTGCTATGCTATATTCCAATAGCATGGTAATTAAGGTAGCTTTACAAAGAACTTCTGCGACCTAGGAATCATAGAACCATTAAGGTTGGACAAGACCTCTAAGACTGAGTCCAGCTATTAACCTGGCACCACCATATCCCCAAGAGGCACATGGCCTTCTGAACACTCCCAGGGATGGCAATTCCATTACTTCCCTGGGCAGCCTATTCCAATGCTTGACTTTCCACTGGATAAATTTTTCCTAATATCCAATCCAAACCTCCTGTATCACAATTCAAGGCCATTTCCTCTCATCCTGTCACTTGTTAACTGGGAGAAGAGACCAACCCCCACCTCACTACACCCTCCCTTCAGGCACTTGTAGAGTGATAACATACCCACTGAGCCTCCTTTACTCCTGGCTAAACAACCCCAGTTTTCTCAAACCTGTCCTTCTCAATTACCTTGTCCAAGACACAACTATCTACACCATCTGGTCCGAGTCTTGCCAAAGCTACCTGTATCTTATTGTATAGTAGAAAAAAGTAGAAAAATTGCACAGAAAAACTGAGTGTTAAGAGGATCAACAATGCTGTCATGAAATGCTAAAATGACTGCTGTCCCACTTTTTCAAAAAGAGGCAGATGGCTTTTCTTCTCTTTGACTAAGTCTGGGAATGGAAAGAACTCCCTTGAAGAGTTAGCTTAGTAACACAACCACTTACGGTCTCATGCTCCGGTGCAAGCCTTACACAGAGGTAACCTGTCAGTAAACTGATCCCCATAGAAAGCTGGCCTCACACATCTTTGAAGGTTGCCACTGACAAGCAACTCTGTACTGAGCATTAATAACAACTGCCTATTTGGAATTGCAACTGTTTTCTGGAACTTAACGAAAACTTCAACAAAATAAAACAACCTGAAGACTGTTAACAACAACACTCTAGGGACAACAGCACTTTTCAACAAAATCCTGACTTTTAACCTTTTGATGAAGATTTTAAGGTGCCTTTGATCCAGTACTTTGGTCTTTCCTTACAATATAAAGTGGATTAAGAGCTACCATCATTATTCTGGGATTCAAAGGATGGAGGAATGAGAGAGGAAGCAAGGAAAGGTAAGAATTAAAGACGAAGAAAGATCTGTTGTACTGAAGATATTGTGTATCTTTAGTGACAAGCTATGCCCACACTTTTTGATGTATCCAGTTAATTATTTCTTCTCCAAATGAAGTTAGAAAACTTGTTTGAAGATGGTAAAAAGCCTGGATGGTAAGGTTTCAATGGCATTATTTTAAAAAACTTTGTTATATCTTAAATCCCAAAATTTGCAAAAACAATTAACCCTTCCCCAAACTTAATCTTCACTTCAAACTGAACGAACACCCAAATTTACTGCCATGAACCAGCCAGCAAACCAGTAATAATTTTTTTTCTAGTATTTCTGATGATGCTGGATGATTCACATTACTCATAGCCCTGGCAGAAGGAATCCCATGAATCATTAAGTTGCAGCTGAATTGTATGCATTTGGCAGCAAAGGTCCCTTAACCTTCAGGCTGCTGCCAAGTGCTACAGCAAATGCAAGAGTTCAATCTTACCCTTAAAAATCTAGCAGTTTAAGGTATGAACACTCTATGTGACTACTATCCTGTGGTACCAGAGGGTCCCAGGGCATAGTATAAATGGTTTAAGAATTCAAAAGATTGCTACCTTTTGCTTTGTAACCCAGGCCTTAGAAAGCAGCCTGTTTTTCTGACGGAGAGTGAGAGCATCGTAGCCTTTCTCCCTGTACCACCCCAACTTTTACTGGGGAACACAAAAAAAAAAAGGTCAGCAGGAACACTTGTACAGACTGCAGGGCTATTTCTGCCCCACACAGAGGAGCAGGGTCACAGAAAGGCTGGGATCTCTAATGACATCTATTTTCAGTTAAGATTCTCTAGCCTTACAGATTCTTTAGGAAAAATATTTGCAGATGGCCAATCAATCTGTGCTGTGCTCCCCTCCCCCTCCCTCACAAACACCCCAAGCATCTGCTGTACTATTGTTTAACAGCACTGCAGCTTTGCACAAAGGCTGGGTCTCAAAACCTGGAGATTTGTGTGCAGGCAGAGGCAGAACTGTCATTCTGCACATATCAACTTGACATTGGTCCCAAGGTGACTAACATCCAAACTCTCCACAAGCAAGTCTCTCCATAAATAGCAAAACATAGTCCCTGAAAGATTAGGGCTGCAAAACAATGTCATTCAGTTCAATGGGATTTCTTATTGTTGTAAGTAATAGTATAAAGAATCTTACATGCTACCATGCAAAAATTGACAACAATGCTTTACTTTCAGATAGGTTTTACACACGCAGCAAATAATACCTTCCAAGTTTGCTTACACCCAGAATATATCTAAAAAGTAACTGTTATTACACTCTTGAATTTGTTATAAACAGACTCACTTAAAACTTCCAATAAGCATTTCAAAACCATAAGAGGTTTGCAATGTAAGCTTGCAGCATGTTAGTTAAGTATGTCACTGAACAGTGCTTCAAAAGTCTGTATATTCTCACAAGATTTCCCTTTCTACGAGAAAGAAATGTTTCTCCCTCCCTTCTCCACACTGTCAAAATAACTAATCAGCTGGAGAGAACCACGGACTGACTGGGAGTGCACGACTTAAGTCTTACTACCAGCTCTGCATGCATGAAAGTGACAGCACTATAACAGGATCAATCCTACAGTCAGTTCCATGCATGCTTGCCTAATTCCAAGAATAACCTCCTTTCAAATGTCATATGCCTTTCGGAACACCAAAAATGCATTTGTTTTCTCAAATATGGAGGACATCTTCATGAACAACTTGGACAATGCCTTCAAGAGACTGCAAAGAAATTTTACTATTATTTATCCCATGTTATTTTCTTAGCCAAGTGAGGAGCTCCACCCTAGTTATTCAAGGCATGTCAGGACATGACTTCATCGTGAAGCAATCAACAAGATTAAATTCTGGATCTATCTGACATCTTAAAAGCAGTAACAGTTCATGTAAAGCCTGTATGTTGTTAGATCCTAGATTATGGCCCACTTCAAACCCTCCTGTTTCATCATTATGCCTATGAAGCATAGAAATCTTTCTTCTCATTATACTGCTAGGATAAGCTCAATTACTGGTCAGTAAAGGGACACTCCAAATTAAACACCACAGCTACAGCCAAGAAGCTCTCCTGTCCAATGTTATTATGCTACTCAGCCTATAGAAAGTTCCTCAAGACAAAACACACTGTTTCACTGCACCTAAAATCATAATCAAATCAATTAAATATAATGGCATATATTTATATAGACACGTGCACAATGAAGAAAGCTTTGTATGGTTTTGGGTTTTTGGACACAAACACATGAAGTCTCTGGGAAGACTTTACAGAGTTCCAGTAAAAATATGTCCGTCTATTATAAGGCAATCTCAACTCTGAGCCGCACCACGGAAATGAAGTAATACCAGACTGCAGAAATACAGAACGTGGCTGCATTTTCTGCTAAAGCAGCACAGATTTTGCAGCACAGAGAACTATCAATAGGTGCACATAGCTCTTCCACCGTCTCTCAGCAAAAACACTGTCATTACAAACAGATTAACGGTGATTATTCTGTAGGTATTCCATTTCTCAAAATGCAGTTTTCTGGTGGATTAGCATAAATGGCACCTCTGAATGTTCAGCTTGTCACCTTCAGCTGTCTGAACACTCACGATCCACACAGATCAAGTAATTTGTTGTGGCCAGACTCTGCCACATCTGCTTTAGTGTCATCTCCACCCAGTCTGAAGGACTTATACTGTAAAAGTATCATGTACCCATTTTGTGCAGAGCTATTGTGCGTTTCTGAGTCGTCACTGTCGCTGATGACAATCGTGTCTCCATCAGCACTGCTGGTGTGGCCATTCGCCATTCCATTGTGATGGGCTGGAGCTATGACTTCCAAAATCTTACACTGCAACCTGAAATAAAACACAGACATTCATTAATGTCACTAGTGCAAGGAGTCTAAAGTTGTAGCAGATGTTATTTTAAGAATACATACATAACTCAACATTGTATTGTCTACTAAATAAGTAACTAAGAGCCTTGCACTGAAATACTAAGTAAAATATTAATTTCGTGAGTACTACCTAATAAATGAACAAATTCATCTACTTACATAGCTATCAACTCCACTTCTCAGGACAACAAATCAAGTTACTTGTGGCTGTGATTTTTTTTTTCAGTTCTCATTTAAGTGAACTAAAAAATTAACTTAATGAATTACTTCAAAACTAGACAACAAAACTTCTACATTTATTTTGACAGCAGTCTAAGAAAAGCAAAAGATTTTCAGATCACAAAGTATTTTTACTTGTAAGAGATCATCTACTACTGTCGATGACCTAAATAAACAAGGCTGAAATAATCATTATGCATCTAATCTTAATAATGGCCCATTTATCTGCTGACACATATTAAGGCTCCATCTGGCATGGACACAATTGACAAAACAAGTCTGTTTCCTTGCCATCCTGAATGCTGGCTATAAAAGGCAGAATTAAATAAAAAAGTATAATTAATCAACAGTTCATGCTGGGTAACTATACTATAGCTGGTTCTTAACCACTCACTTTCACCCCTTTCTAGAATTCCATAGTTCCTATTTTTTAGCTTAACATCCAAAAGCCTCATCTGACTCACAAAAATTAACTACTGTAGTCAATAGACATTGTCACATACTACCACTAAAAGCTCAAAGTAGGGGGAGGAAGAACACATAACAATTCTCTTCTCTGGGCACCAAGCATTCCCACTTGAAATTAATAAAATGAGAATACATGAAGTCCTGGGCTTGAATTAGTGTGGTGTCACACTTAAGTTAAAAACAAACAAACCCCAAGAAATCCGTGACAGACAAATTTGAATTAAAATAACGTAATAACATATCTTAGGTAGTATTCACTCGTCACTTTATCAAGGATCAGTAATGCAGTTAGAGCCTGTAGCTGCTCTCTCCAACAGGAAGAGAGCTCCAGGAGATTATCAAAAAAGATGAAAATAGTTTAATAAAAACAAAACCAATGAAACTATTAACATTCTTATATACTACTAAAGACAACAATATGACCAGTGCTTACATTATCCATGGGGACACCAGAGCTGCTTGCATGCAGAGACAGCCTGAGCCTGCTTAGACTTGCTGGCCACAGGCGTGCTGCCATTGCAATGCAGCCTATCTCATTTCCAAAGCTGGCTGGTCTGGGGCTGGAAGACACATCTTTCCAGGCTGTGGAGACCAAGCTAATTAACTGTGAAAACCTAAATAGACTCTATATAAAGAACCATGACCACCCAAGTATAATGAAGATAGAACCTAGTGGCTGTTCACAAAGTAAATCCACATCCAACATGGCTTTTTAAGATTTGGCCCAGCACCAGACTCTGTCTGAGTCCAATGAGAAAAGTCTATGATTAGTAACTTGGTTTTCCAATGTTTGGAATATCACGGCCACCCGTTCATACTAAATAAAATGGAGCTGACTGCACGGCAGTATGTATATTATTCAACTGGGTTTTTAAAATCCAACAAAGATCACCTGCTAAAAAAAGACTTCTTAGTAGAACTAGTTATGTTTCAGATTATAAAACGTATTTCCTAGGGAGTCCAAATCGAATTAAAAGACACAATTTCTATCGGAAAACAAGCGAACGCATCAGTGCCTAAGGCCGCCGGCCGACACGCTCCTGCTCCCGCCCCTCGCTCACCACCAGAGGGAGCGCGCACACGCCGCAGCCACCGCGCAACCGCCGCATCGCGCCCTGCGCTACCCGCGGCCGCACGGACAAAGAGCCTTCAGCGCGCAGCCCGCAGTCCATCCTCCTGCACAAAAGGACCTGACTATTCGAGTCACCGAGGGCCTTTACAACACTTATTTTACCTGCTCATCCATCGGGCAGCCCTGTCACTTACAGGGTATCACATCTTCTTCTCTAAGAATGGAAATGATAAATCCTATACACTTGATTCAGTAAGTGGCAAAATCCCCAATACAGCTGCCTTTTTGTAACCCCTCTTTATTCTTCAACAGGGAGAATGACTAACAGATTAAGCTACCCCAGAAAGGAAGTGATACTCCATCTTCTATGCAATTCAAATCATTACCAGAAACCTTTGGGGAAGGACTCAAGTGAAACACACATTACCAGACTCAATAAAAGCACAATCCAATGCAATTTAATGGTTACTGACAGACAGAAGATTAAAGACAGTGATGCAACCGTTCCTTCTGGCATTGAAGAAATAATCTATGAATTATTTTTTTAGCCTACAGTCAAGTCATGGCTAGTAGCACCCAATTCCCTGGACTAAGAGCTAAAGACACTTCCTCTACTGCAAGCAGTCTGCTTTTTTCAATAACCTGATCATTCCCTGAGTTCACTCATTACAACTCTTATATTCTAAGGCACATAGAACAGCATAGCTGAAAGCTAAAGCAAGACATTTAAATAAAGCATACTACTTGAATTACTTTCTAAAAAAGATACTTCAAGATCTTTACAGAGCTTATGGCAAACCATGCTCACCATTTCCCATAAAATAAGAATTGGGGGTGACTCAATCTAAAAAGACAGCAGCATTAAAGTACATAAATACTTACCCTAAATATCCCTATCAGTCAGAAAGCACTTTCTTCAAATCACAATAAAGATTGTGAAAAAGTTTACAGCCACACTGAGTGAATCCCACTGGCTTTCAGAAAAAGATCAGATAAATTGAGAATAGAACCATCAGGAACTTCCACACAATAGTCCCAGTAACTCTAGCTCAGACACTGACACTATACTCAAAACAATTTTGCTTATGTCTTTTCTGTACTACAGGCTGTTATCAACAATGGGGCACAGGTCCTCTGGCCTGTCCCATGAACGGTCTTTACGCTTACAGATCTATTTTCTGTTAAGCTTAGAAACTAAGCTCTTTGCCATCTCTTATGTTATGGGAAGGGCTCCAATAAATGCTTGGCCTTATGGCTTTATCTTTGCTTTCTTAAAAAAAAAGAACCCAACAAACAATACAAGAGTCCAAAAGTTCTCAACACAAAGCCAGAGGTGGTATCACCAATTTAATTTTTAAAAAATAAAAATCAGTGTATCTTCTTTCTCAAATGAAATCATCTGAGAACTTCCATCAATTTCCATGCATTTTGGGTAGGGCTGGTCAGCTGCACAGACAAAAGAACGTAACTGACTCCAGCAATCTAAGGGCAAGAGACACTGACTACACACTGGCACAGGACAGTTTCTCAGGAACCCCAACTCCATCAGTCTCCTTCTGCAGGAATGATTCTGGGCTGTGTTTTGAGAGCAGCTTAACACAACTAACACAAAACTCTACGGTCTGACTGAACCGTGTCACTCCCAGCACTCTAAAGAAGAAAGAGGCTGAAGCTGCACAAAAGCAAACTACACCTGCAGCCTCAGGCTGTTGCTCCACAAGATGCAGAGATCACTTAACACTTCCCACCAAATGGGGAGCTATTCCTTTGCCATGCCTTTTTCCAGCCACATACTTGGCACAGTGCTTGCTTTTTGCAGCTCTGGCAGTCAATATTGATTATTGATTGCCATTAAACTGATTTCAACTATCTGACAGAACAACTAAACAAAAGAATACACTTTAAAAAAACCCCCCAAAATAAAAATACCTCACCCAATGTGAAAAGCTGGATAAGCTTGTGTCATATCAGCTACTTTAAGCAGCTCACTGAAGGATCCGATGAGAATTAGGACATATGCAAGAGGCAAATACTGGCCACAGATAAAAGCAGAGGAGGGCAGAGAGTTGTCCCTCTACTCTGGAGGTGGGGTAAGAGGGGCTGCCATTGAAGACAGAGGCAAAAAAGTTTTTGATGACCTCACCCAGAATTCTACTCATCCACTGTTACCAGTTTTCCAGCACTGTTTATCAGGGGGTTACACCATCTTTGACCTTCTTTTTCTGGTTAATACGCCTGTAAAAGCCCTTCCTGTTATACTTTGCATCCCTTGCCAGCTTCAATTCTAGCTTCGCCTTGCTCTTCCCAGGTCACCTGTCCTAGCTTCAACTGTCTTTACATTTGCTTCTTTCCCTTTAGTTTAGCAGGTCCATACTCAGCCAGGCTGCTGTGGTACTTTTCCTGCAGACGTCAGGGTGGTGGAAGTTCCCCAGAGGACAAGAGTGTCCAAGTGCAATGATTCCTGTACCTGGAGCAAGAAGCTTTTTCAATAAGCTCCCCTTGATCAGGGAGCCTGAAGAAGGCACCAACCACTAGTTTCCCATTGTTGCCTCGGTCTCTGATTCGACCTACTCATGGCTGTTCTTCAGAGACAACTCTTCACACTCAATCCACCTCTTGATGTAGAGGGCAACTCCTACACCTCTCCTTCCTCCCGTCTCTTCTGAACAGTCTGTAGCCATCGATGGTCACAGTCCAGTCATGGGATCTGTCCCACCACATTTCCGTAATAGCAACAAGGTCGTAGTTTTCTAGCAGTACAGTGGATTCCACCTCCTCCTGTTTGTTGCTCACGCTGTGTGCTTTGATGTAAAGGCACCTCAGCTGGGCCATCGGCTGTGTTGCCATCCTAGAGGAACACACACCTTGATTCCTTGGAGATAATTCTCTGGTGGTTTTTCTTTTGGCTTCTAATACCTTAGGAGTCCCTGACTCATCTCTGTAAGACTGTGTGTTCCAGCGTGGCTCACGCATTTCAGACTCAGCATAATACAGATGCACTTCAGCTGGGCTACTGATTTCACCCCCAACACCGGCAAGCTGCACTCACGCTCATCTCTGCCATGGTCAGATCCCCTGCCCCGTTCAAACCTAGTTTAAACCCTTCTAGATAATCCCTGCCAACTCATGGACTAGAATCCTTTTTCCCTTTTTATAGGCAAGCCCCACCTGTCTCCAGCAGGCCTGGTGCCATATAAACAACCCCATGACTGAAAAAGCCAAAACTCCACTGGTGGCACCAGTGTTTATGCCACATGTTGATCAGGTGGGTTCTCCTGTTCCTTTCAGCATTCCTCCCTGTTGCCAAAGGGATTGAGGAAAACACCATCTATGCTCCTGTTCCTTCCATCTGTTGCCCCAGTGCTCTGAAGTTGTTTTTGACTGCCATAAGACTTCTCTCATCAACCTTGTCACTGCCAACCTGGACAACTACTAGAAGTGGGTAATAATCAGAGGGCTCAATTAGTCCAGGGAGTCTCCTGATAATGTCTCTTACCCAGACCCCAAGGAGGCAGCAGACTCCCCTGTGGGATGGGTCCGGTTGGCATACGTGGCCCTCAGTCTCCCTGAGAAGGGAGCCACCTACAACACTTACCCTTCTTTCTTTCTTAACACCCAAAGTTGTGATCCGTCTGGTTGACTGACTTGTTCCAGGTAAGCCCCAATAAAGAACTTCATCTCCAGTATCATCTGCCTGACCCTCGTATGTATTGTGCAACAGCAAGTGGAAAGGCAAGGGAGGCCATGAGGGGATTGTCCCATCTCCCTAGGCAAGGACCTCTTTCCATTTGTCCTCACCTTTTACTGTCCCCTCATTTCTGCCTGATGGTGAGAGGGTCAGGGTTCCTCTGAAACTTGCCAAGCTTCCACCCACTGTGTTTCTCTCAGGGATGGAAGGATGTGACTCCACCAGTCTATCACTCCCTGATACTCCTCAGCCTCTCCACTTCCTCTTTAGGATGAAAAAACCCAGAACAAATTCTCTTTCATTCAGCTCAGCAACTCAAAGACACACACACAAGCTATTACGAGGTGCAGAATAGGCAGGTATCTCTCACTGTTGGAGCTGTAGAACACAATTTAAAGAGGAGGAAGAGAAGCTGCACTCCACTATATAACAGGCCAAAACCAGCAGTTACAGGATATCAAGTGAAAAACCTCTACCATGCAATTACGGGCACTCTTGCTTCTCAGAAAAATTCTCCCCAATGCCAAGTTGGCCTTTACATCCAACCAAGGCTGGCATTAAAGGCTGTGAGAGGGGAGACCACTTCTCACAGCTCATCAATTGAGCATTCTGCACACCAACTTTTGATCTGGCCAGCACTGATTACTCTGACAGAAATAATAGTCTGGCACTCTGCTATGTCCCCCTTTCAAGTCAAAAAACCAAGATACCCTGAAGGCTCAGATGAGTTATAAATGTGCTTCTGTATGCTCTACAATAAGCAAACAAAAACCATCCCTTGGATGCACATGGCTGTTTCAAATGGGACAGTGGGGGAACATTGCAACTTTTAAAACAAAACTTTTAAAATAAAATCCACAGTGACCAGTGAGTCAGAAGCAAAAGAAAATTCACTTTTTAAGACACACAAATGAAAGCAAAGTTTTTCAAATGTCAAAACTAAAAAAGTACACCTTTTCTAACAGTATATAAAGTTAGTTGAATACAGACACTCCCAGAAGAGTAATACAAGAAGTTGTAGTAGCAAGTGCCAAAAAGTACCAAAAAGCTAGAGCCTCATTCTGTTTTGTCAGCTTTTAGTAAGTTTTTAAGAAGTAAATGTTAGATAAGTGCAGTAACTCATATCCTTGTCCCAACAGTTCTCATATGCTTGAGAGTAATTAAAGAGATAAAAGTGAGACAAGATCTGAAGGAGTGACATCTTTTACTAAGCTAACTGGTAGGGTTTAATGCACACGTAAAGCAAAAGCACACAATAAGGAGACAGGTTTTATGCACACAATGGCTTCCTAAAGGACTGAAAGAGCTGCTGCTTTCAAGTTTTAGCATCTTCATCTGTCTGTCAAGTTGTAGTTAAGATTGTATGCTTGAAAGAAACTAGTAAGAAACATGGTTTTGCCTAGGACAAGAGTATGTACAGAGCAGCAGCATCAGCTGTCTCCTGTGGACGTTAGGACAGCACTATACTGGTATATGCATAATTTTGACTGCCCAGCCCTTGGTTCATAATATTGTACCAATTAAAGACAAATAAATCATAAAACAAACCAGAATCTGTACCTTTGAATTTATAGTTATAAAAGTAGAGAGTGCGCACAGAAATGAGAGCTAACGGAGACTGGCAGTGCCAATTGTTGTAACAGCTGTTCAACAATCTTTAAGTGAGGAGTTGCAGGTTCTCTCCCATATATCATCATGTCATAGCTTCCACTAGTCAAATACAAACGCATTTATTAGTCAACAAAACCAATATATTTATATCCCAAAGTATCTAAAGGCAGTGGAAAGTGAATTCCTTAAACATGATTTTTCCAGGCCAGAAGCTGATTGAGTCTTAAACAGTTATGCTGATAAAACACACACTGCACTTGCTCTATGAATAGGTAAGCTGCTTTTCAATACTGTCAGAGATGCTATTTCACAGACACCACACTAGTTTTGATACTGGAATTCAAATTCACCTTTCAAAAGAAAGTAGAAATCTTCCTTTGTATGCAGGAACTTATGCTTAAGCCTTACCATTAGAAAAATACACCACAATTAATAATTATAATTTAAATTCTCTGTGACTCATTAGAGTCTAAACATGGAAGACACTTTTCCACTTACTACTTAGTGGTCTTATAATAACTGATCCTAGCACTCAGAAGACAACAACATATATATATATATATATATATATATATGAGTAATACCTTGTTGCCAGTTTGAATGAAAGAGTTGGAAAATTAGCTATAACTTTTATCTCTTATGAGGATTATTTTTTATCATCCTAACTCCTTGTCAGCTAGTCATGACCAGCAACATGTTTCCTGTGCCCCACTTAAGACTTACAGAGATGTAAACAGTATGCAAATCTTTTAATTGGCCTAATGCAGTGGTTAATCCACTATGAACAATCCTAAAGCACTGGGACAGTCAAACAATTGATGAGTTAAAAAAAGTTTGCTCTGTGATTATCTGTTTCCTGCAGCCTGACAACAATCAACATCAGATCATTCAAAGCAGAGAAAGGATGTTAACCTATATCAAACATATGATCAGATGCAGTAATCTTCCTAACAAAACTTTGTCTACTACTTCTAAAAGTAGATTCATTTTTAAAAGCATTCTGGAGTTGCTTGCTCACAGACATTAGGCTAGTATTCTTTTGCAGTGGTGTCATCTAGTGGTCAAATTCAATGAAAAAAAGATATTCCTTTTATATATCTGCCATGTTCTGTGTGATTTCTTCCTTATACACTGACCTTTAAGCAACTTACTTTAGTCTGTAAGTGGTTGACTTTTTAATTAAGTGCCATCCTAACTGATGGACAACAATTGGTTGTGCCCCAGCCTCCATGGGGAAGGGAAAACATCATCACATAAGCTATTTCTAAGAGTGGGGGAGGGGGAACTGAAGAGCTAGTAGAGTTGTTCAACCTAAAACCTCAGATCTCCTCTCTGCTCAAGTCAGACTGAAAGCTCATAGTTTAATTAACCAATTATCTCACTGCTCACTCATACATTCTAATAAAGATGGCCAGCATTTCTTGTGATAGTACCCAGATTCAGAACACTGACAATAAATCACAATTAGTTGTTTACATATGCTTTAAATCTAGTTTTTCCTCCAACAAAATAATTATAAAACCCAAAAAACATGCTGCTGACCTCAAGTAGAAAAGAACAGGTCCTACTGCTGAGCAAGCTAGGCTGTTGAAGAGGTTTTTTTTTGGTGTCAGAGGCATTAGCTGAGGTTATTATTTCAGGTAGGCTTTCCATACCACATAGTTCCAGCTTTCAACTGCCTTCAGATGTCAAGATGTTGAAAATCTATTTCACAAGTTTTATGAACCAATTTTATGAACCAAAACACAGTATTAAAGACTAAAAGACAGCAAGAAATGGACAGGATACTGCAAGAGATGCCATTCCTTGTGAAAAATCGAAAGACCTAAAAGTACATGATGGGTCTTAAACTTCCAGCTCAGAATGGCAAATATAGGAAGCAATTCCAGTAACATTATCAACATTCTTCCTCTGCTTCAATAAAGTGTGAGCTAAAACATTAGCTGCTTATTTTACATCTTAATTGACCACGGCTAACATGACATATTGCTCTAATTTCCCCCCCAACAAAATCTCAATTTCCATGCCTTTTTCAATAAACTACTAACTGACATTCTAAATGACAGTATTTACAGTGTCAACTAGTTTCAATTCTTTAGCAACTCAAACTTAACTTTAGATTAAGTTTTCTCTTTGTATTCTATAATGTTTCTGACTAATGTTTCAAAAAATAATTTCGTCTTTTGTGAAGGAAGTACTAGGAAAACATTGTTACACCACTCCTACAGTTCTTTAATTGGAAATCCAAGCACTTTGTGTTTTAAAGTACAGCACAGTTGCCACTTTGGAGAAAAGTCAGCCCCAGCTTGACCAGGAAAGTTGGACACATACAAACCAAGAAAGCTGGCCATTTTTAAACAATACATCACTTGAAAGGGTTAAAGAGCAAGCAGAATTATCTCCTTGCTGCTTCTAACAGATTACAAAACTGCACCCCTAATTTTTAGAGGCTGCCTAAACAAGCCACATGATAGGACTGGGGGGCTTTCTCTGCAATTTGTTTCTGGTTGACAAAGGTTGTTGGAGACACCAGACAGATCAACACAACAGGAGGACAATATACCCTCAACTCTCCTGAGTTCCTCCTACCAAACCTTGGCAACAAGGCAGAAGCAGACAAATTCAAAACTGAGCAGCACAACAAAAGGCTAAAAACTAGAAGAGACGTAAGACCAGAAAAAGTGTTTGCAGTGTCTAATGCCCAACAACCAGAACACACAGGTTTGATACAACCAGAAAAACCACAACTTCTACCTAAACTGTGAAGCACTTGTCCTCTCTTTCCAGATCACCAGTCTTTGGTTGCAGTATTACAGACTACTTCATATGATCAAGATAAAAACATTTACATTAAGCCAAAATGCTAACTCTTCTGATGTTTGGGCTCCCTCCCATTTACTTTGCTTTGATGCAGCTTTCTAGATTTTGAACAATCTATCCTACAGGAATACTACACATGCAAAGTTAGGAGTTATAAAATATCAATATTTAAATTGTTGGAGCAACCCTTGGTTACACATTCATTATATTGCAGGCTTGGCATTAAATGATGTGGAGCTCAGAAAACAAAACGATCCTGCTGACATTACATGTGCAAAAATCTTCATACATAAAAGCAGTGGAAGAGTTTACAACACCACAAAATGGAGTTTTCACGATCTGCCAAATTCTGTGGGTCTCATAGGATGCTATTATAATATAGAAGGACTGTGATAATTTTTGCTAAAAACGATCACAAAAACGTTGCTGCACGTGACAAACGCAAGCAAACAGCTCTGCTGAACAGCCATTATGTACAAGTAACATGAGCTGGTACACTTAATCCCCAACGTAGTACTTCAAAATACAGGTCAAAGTCAACTGTTAATTGGGCAGACAAGTAACTATACCTCACCTCCACCCACTATGTATTCTTTAATTATGTACCTCTAAGCATAAAAATCCTTCTGTATTACCATGTTATTTGCAGTTTCCTGGATTTAGTATTAAGGGTCTGAACTAGCTCCCTGCTATACCTTTGTCTATAATATTAGTGGCATACAGTCAGCTAAAGCAAGCTTTTCATTCTTCATTTTACCAGGCACCTATTTATACTTAGGTAGTTTAAAATGTAGAATCTCTAGCAGTCTAATTTTTGATGGGAGGAAATTTTAATTGAAACTTTCATCTTTTGAATGATATCCAGCCCATCTCATAGTCTTAAGGAATTTAGCTTATATCCTATTCATATAGTGATCAGTGAAAGTAGAACATAAACACAAAGCTATTAGATACGTATCTCAACAAAACTTTGAGTAACCAAGAAGGTTGGATTAAAGACTGGTAAAGAAACTACAGCACTATCTTAATGTGACAGAATAATATCAGAACTTTACCTGAACATCTTTGGAAAGCTACCATGCACACATACAAATATTTTAGCAAATAGTTCAGGACCGTAATAGAAAGATAGAGTCATTCCTGGGGAAAAAAAATTTGTAGAAGAAAAAAATTTTTTTTTTGCTATTAGTTTGGAAACTAACAGTATCTTCAGAGGTAGAAAACAACGGCATTTCATCAAGCGAACAAAAACCAACACCTGAACCATACTGACAGTTCATAATATTCATGTTTCTAAATAAAAATTTTTTAAAAAAACCAAACCAAAACCTTCTTCTCTAAGCAATACAACTGTAATACTAGTGGTAACCTCAGTCTAGTCATTTGACAAGTACAAGGATAAGAAAGAAACTTTGGATATAGGTTTTCCATACAGAAAGCAGTAACTCTACTGAAATTGTTCTTGCCCTGGTTTTGCAGACTAGGACTTCACTGGATAAAAAGAACAGAGTAGGGAAGAGATGGAAAGCTTTTCTATTAAGCACTGACCTTATGTAAGTACATACCCATACCAATTGCCTTACAACTTACCTCCTGCAGTGAATCCAAATTTTTCTTCCCAGTGTAGTATCAAATTTGCCATAAATAATATCTTGATCATCCACTACAAAAACTCACACAGAATAACTGTTCTCCAATGACCATTTTGAACCAGCCCACTCATACCACTCAAAACCCACCAGACTATGCACTAAGTATCAAGCCACCCATAGAAGTCCCTTCTACTCTGAAGTGTAAGCTGTCACCTTTCTCCTGAAAAAAAGCAAAATAAAATGACCCTACAAGCAACAAAAAACCCCACCAGCAAAAGGTGAACCCACAAAGGCTTTAGCACCATTCTGCAGGTGAAACTGTAAACTCATTTAGACAAAACAGGAACCTTTCCTAGACCACTCCCAGGAGCTGATTTCAAGAAAGACTCAAGCCTATTTATACTACATAGCAAATGTACCAATGATATGAGAAAGCAAGCATCTGAAACTCAAAATTCTTCCAAATTTTAAATCATTCTAACAATAAAAACATTTGCAATATACACACAAGTATTAACAGTAAGTATAACACTAACTCTGAGTAGGAAAAATCTCCTGTATCAACCTAAATCCCAGATAATCAACTATTACAAACATTTCAGAATTAATTCACAACTTCCCTGGTAACATAATCACAAGTTTTGCACTACTTAAAAACTAAAAATCCAACTTTTATCAATTACTTTAAGCTTTCAATAGTTTGGCCATTTATTCTGAATGACGCATCAAAACTTTTGCATGTTTTTTTAATTCATAGCTTCCCCTAACTTTTCAATAAATCTCATTCTACAAACAACCCACCTTTCTCACACCAAAGAACTGACACTCCTTTGCAAATCCAGACCACACAGACCAAAAAACATGCAGTGCCAAGACCTGAGAGCACTGTCCTATCTCTACAGCTCCTTCAAAGCTAAGGAAAGGTATCAAGCACAGCAACACAATCCTGTTCTTAATTAATCTAGGGAAGAGCAGTAGCAGTATTGCCAGCTTAAGCATCACACTTCACTTGGACATGTTTGATTGAGTTTATTACCATGGGTTTCAGTTTAAAAATGCACACACAAAACAATAACAAGAAAATATTTATTTTTAAATATACTTACCTTGCACCATTATTCCTAACTACTTCCACTGTTTCATCAACAAAATACCGATCCTTGACATAAGCAAAGATTTCATCACAGATCTCATGAAGTCGGGTGCGATGGGTAAGGGTGGCCAAGTAGAGAACTGGAATGATGAGTGCCTCTGGAAAACTCTGAAGATTATGTCTGGCTTTCCTCTCTGATTCCAGTGCTTCCTGATATGTGAGTCCTGGTTTACCTGTGACAGCACAGCTCCACACAAGGCTGTTGCACAGAATGGTGCGTTCAAAAAAATCACTGAAAAGAAAGAAAGGTGGTAGGTGGAAGAAAAAGAAAACAGTTGAGTTCTGACTAGCTTGCTCAGAGTTAATACAGCAGCAAATCGCAAATATCTTTTACAAGACTGAAATGCAAAAGCAGTTCTGCTCCTGTACAGTTTGTAGATAATCAAGGGTTATCTGCCATTTTTCAGCCATGCCATGGTAAATTGCTATAGTACAGAGGAAGTCTCCTCTCACTACAGACTACAGTAAGAGCATCAAGACCTAGAAATGCTGCAAATAATCATGTATACGAAGCCTTATGCATAGTAATAATCACACTGAGTTTAATAGGTGTCATATCGTACTCACATCTCCCCCATTTCCACAAATATTTGCAAGACAAGTGCCTAAAACTGTACAAACATGAAGTAACTTTTAAGATCACAGAAACATGTTGCAACTTGAGTAGGTTTCAGATTTTGAGTGCCTTAACTCACAAATGAAAAGATGGGAGAGGTAAAAAATTAATGTCAAGTAGCTCTCTGAATAGTTTTTATTCCTTCACTGTTTGTATATCTCTTAGAAAAAGCACTGAACTACTTTTTCCTACACATTCTTTTCCTCTTGTTTCATTAGTAAATATTGATTCTCCTCCTTCCACGTATTTCCAATTAATGATAAAACTACATTGTTGTTATTGCTCACTTCCTAGCTATTATACTGGAAACAAGAAAGAAGAGCTTTCATTAGTCAAAATCTGTCCATTTTTTATAGGTATCAGAAATACAGCAGTTTATTAAAGCCCTTTCTAGATGAAGTAGATGATGTAGCTGTTTACAAAGCCATGTTAAAATAGATCATATACCATGGATCGGTGATCAAACAGCAGAGCAATCTTCCAGTATGCTCCAGTTCAGACAATGCTTTTACTTGCCTTTACAAATCTTAATGGACTAGTATTGATAGGTACTGAACACACAACATGACAAACCAAGGTTAGTTTTGTCTTGTATCAGTCCAACATAGCTATTTCAAGGCATGCAGTACTTTCAGAAAACCTGCATGCTACATGAGATACCTATACTGAAGTTTCATTCCTTTAAAAAAAACAAACCAAAACTAAACAACAGCGTTCCCATTTTTAAAAGGACAGACCTGTTCAAGTCATTTCTACTAATGGGCTTAGAGAATTGGACAGTTCACACTGTGTTTTTTCTTGTAGTCTCCCTGCAAACCCAAGCTGGCAAACGCTCATCAGTGACACTGATGCAGAAGACAGTGTTCACTGCATTGGACAGATGAACCATAACATTTTGTAAATGAAAATGGAAATTCCAGATTGAAGACAATGAAGGGTCTTGGCTCAGATAATCCTTTCTGTATGAGCACAGAATTCCTCTGAGCAAGATATGCTTTAGGAAGAGAATCGAGAGGGAAACAGAAAAGGAAGAGAATCATTATCTGAATAATATTTAATAGCTACAAAAAATCAGATTTTTATATCACCTGCTATATACTTAATATATTTGACAGTACATGGATAATGTGGGCTTGCTTGCTTTAAACAAAAAAAGAACAAAGGAGAGAGAAAAAGATAAATTATTCTTCAATATATGAAGAACAGATGGCTGTCACTCATCCTTTGTGCATCTTTATTGTGTATTATAGTTCCTTAAACATATTAAAGAACAGGTTAAGACAACAATCTGTTTTGTGAGTTTGGTTTGGGTTTTTATGTGAGGTGATAGAATACACAAAAAATGATCTCTTCAGGTATCTTCCTGTCCTACATTTTAATATTTCTGTATTAGATTGACAATAATTTTTATGGATGGATATTGAATGGATAAAGTAACACTTACTCAAATCTTCATACAGCTGTCTGTCTACATATATTTTTGTCTCTCATTTACCAAAGAGGTTCTTGATAATTATCTTTAGTCAGGAAATAGAAAAACACACTGAAGAGTTACTAAAAAATGTACCAGAAAATAATTTTTAAAAATTATGGAAACAGAAGTTAAAAAAAGAAAAAAAAATGTCAGGCAGATATGAGAGAGTGAGGGAGAGACAGAAGTTCACACTGACAGTGCCCCTTTAAGAGCTGCTGTTATTCTTTGTGAGGGGATACTGGGCAGTCATGCTATTTAAAGCAGCAGCATTGAACTTAGAGGACAAAACAAAAATTTTAAAAACCCTAAAAAAAAAATTTAAAATCCCAAAACAACAAATCCCTCTCTAAAATTTCTAATCCATTATTATTACAAGTACATAATGCTAAGATTACTTTAATTGAAACATATTTGAAGAAAACACGTTCCATTTGCATACAAGCATTTTTTGTGCATCTAGTTTCATTCTCGTTCATTTCCTCTTTTGTTTTGTGTGGATTTTTCCCCTGTGAATTTACAGGGAAGAAAAAAAACAGTATGGAAAAAAATTACATTTGATTTTGAAAGCATTATTTCTCTTTAGGTATCGTTACCTATAGTGCATCAAAATAATCTGTGGCTTAGTCTGTTAGCATAGTTTTACTGTAATGTTTTAATGATCTCACTTTAACTTGCTTAGAGAGAGAACAAAATCCCACAGTATAGCACTAAATGTACTCTTTCTGTCCCTGTCTCTCTCCAGTGCACATCAGCTATCACAAAACGATTGACAAAGAGCAGACACAACAGCTACCAAACCAAGAGAACAGCAGCAGAAGAGATATCCTTTTCCCTTTACTTGAAGGGTAATAATGCCCTTGATCATGTTCTACATTCAACTTAACTTGACAACAGTAAGAGCATCTGCTGCTACACCGCATCTGAAGCCTTACCTACATCTTTATCTAGGGTATTACGGTCTTTGGGGCTTCCTCACTGGTTCAAGATCTCTGTGACTCGTGACAACATGGAGGTAGAAGTTCATACAAACCACATCCACAAAGTTCACTTGCACGGTTGCATCTGCACATGGGAAGGCAAACATGACTGAGGCACCCTGGTGATGTCCATCAACTACTCGAGGAGTATGGACTAAAAACTAAGTTGTCTTTGTAGTTGTAATTAATGCTGACTTAGCTGGAGGTCTCTTTTCCTTTACATTAGTTAGTTTTCTATGCAAAGTAAGGCCAACTGTAAAATTATCAGCAAATCACTGAGTAGTAGTTTAATGCTGCTACTCAGTAGGTACTTGATAGGAGGCAGTTCATTAACAGAAGCTAGAAATAAATTATTTGCAATCTCTGTGCTGACTGCACTTGCAATGGATATAAAAATTCAACCTAGAAAGTAGATGCCTTTTGCTGGAACTAACCAAGTATTCCTCTTGAGTCCAAGATCTACTGTATTTTTAGTGTTCTTCAAGAGCATTTGTTTCAAACTACTTACTTTTATTCATTTTCTTAGCATATACTAAAAACAAGTCATTTAGTGTACTACAGAAGGGTAATCAAAGGAGACCAACTCTGCCATTCTGGATCAGAGTTTTCTTATACTCCTCATCTCTAGAAATAGTTGAGAATATGTATTACAAATAATGCACAAAACAAACAAGAAAAAAACCAATGATAAATACATTTATTCCTTAATATTTACAGGTTAATTATGCATTAAGGAATACATTTAAAGCGATGAGTTTCTCTTCAAGAAAACAGAAAAATTCACCTAATTTAACTACGGGCACTTGAAGAGCCTTTTGAACAGATCTCTTTTTGACTGTAAGCACGAACTCCACAGGCCAACCTGTAAAGAAGTTTCCGTAAGTTTTGAAGATGTAAAACTGCTCTTCCTCCCTCTCTCATGTTCTATAATGAGAAACATTCCTTTCACTGTATCTATACTACTCATCATTTTCTTTTTCAAACTATCTTCAAAAGCAAGACTTCCCACACTTTAATAGTAGCCTTCTCCGCACATCTCTAGCCGCTATTAACTTTCACAGACAAGGCGTCAAAGACTGGTGGTAACATCCCACTGGTTTAATGTGTTTTTCATGCACCCCTTACATCTCGTGCACCTCCGTACTTGATTTTCCTACTCCGGCCCCAGAGACTCTCCTTGTTGGTCTGTCCCTCTAACCAGGAGTACAGCCAAGCATGAAGAACATCAGCTCCCCCAGTTTCTGTTATTAAGGATAAATACAAGTGGACACTGCCCTCCCTTTTGAAAGGGTTACAAAATTACAAGATTGTATTTCAGATTAAAAAGGAAATACATTCTTAAGGGGAAAGTCACTTTACAAAATACTAGTCTTGCCAAATTCTTCTCATATTAGCATAACCATTTCTTATACAGAGAAGAGTAATACTAATGTATGACTTCTATGCAACTCTACTAAAGCTGACACAGGCATGAAAGAAGCTTTTCAGCACTAAGTTTGTGCTCTGCAAAAAAAAACATTAAAGAACCCAACAAAAAACAAACACAAAAAAAACTTAACTGTGTGTACTAGTTAAAAGCATTCATATAGTTGATGAAGGGGGTGAATTCAGGTTACCATATATATCTACACAGCCTGCTTGATCTAGTCAAACTCCATAATTTTTAAATTCTCCCCTCAAAAAGTAGATTCCGAGAAGCCGGATTTAGACAATGGTCTTCTTTCACAAAACAGCTAATACAATTTTTAAGAAGTGGGCCCTCCCTATCCCCATTAATCTAATTGCCCTTGCTTCTGCAAAAAAATAGGAAACATTTTTAGAAGACATTATCTATCAGAAACCAGCAGGGATGAGGATCAGCATCTATAAAACTCTAAAAGATGACTGATCCTATGTTCTCCAGCAGATTATACCACAAACAACTAACATTAACCTAAACTTACCATCCATCTGTGCCAGAACACTTTGCTAAGTAAAAAGTACTGTATTTTTCAACCCAATGCACCAATTTTACCCAACCTAACAAAAAAGCCAGAAAAGTAAAAAAACCCCAAACAAACAACAAAACCAAACTCCACCAACACTCCCCCCATTAAAAAAAACCCAAGCATAGCAGAGTTTTCTACAGTGTCTTCCCAAATACCACATTCTAAGGCCTGACCTCTGAGCTAACCACCTACTGACATTTCTAGAGGACCGCCTGTGTGAACACATCTAAATTTACCCCTTAATTTGTGAACTGTGGTTACATAAGGAATTTGGTCTTTCATAGTTCTTAGTGACAACACCTTTGCAGTATGTCTGTCAGAATACTCAAAATATTCATCAAACATTTTGAGAATAGAAAGACATTTTAAAAGGATACTTTTCATGCTGAAATTTTAGTAAAACTACATATACTTGAAACTTATTTCAGTGCAGTATCAACAAATACATGAGAGTCATCTCATTATGTGATAATAACAATTGTAACCAGAAAAGCAGCTTTCAAAATATTGGAAGCTGGGGGAGGGGGATTTAATTCCTACAGAAACAGGAGGCTTTCAGCTCTTCCTCATTAGGTTCTTATATGCCCTATAATGAAAATAGTCCTTACAAAACTCCCCAAAACAAATTCAACACCCCTAGAGTATCTAGTTCAGGAAACAGTAAGGCATTGCCCTTCAAAGTTACCTAATCCAGCTTCTTTAAAATTTTGTTAAGTGTATTTGAGTAAGAAAAACAAGTCTAAACATGAGAAAGGTTTAGGTGTGCTTTAATTTCATACATTGTGAATGAAAAGCAGTTTAGATTTAACCTCGTTAGTCTGTGCATCTTAAAAAAACTGGAGTTTGGATGTGGCGGCCTTTCATAGGTGGAGATGGTGCTGGATCAGACCGGGGGTGAAAACACGTAATTTATCGGCTTTTGAAAAACGTGTCGCTAAACACTTTCTGTCTATTGTTCTTACAAACAGTGAAATGTGAGGCAGCAAGTTCGGGACTACCCGTGCCATCCGCCTTCAACCATTAATGGCAATGTCACCATTCCCGTTGGGATTTTTTACACACAGCAAAAGAGGAAAAATATCAAGAAAGAAAGGGAAAAGAGGAAGAAGAAAAAAAGAAAGGGACGGGAAGAGCGATAAAAGCCCCACTAGAAAGAAAGCTCCTAAAAGGACAGGTGTGCCCGCTGGGTTTCAGGCCCGGTTTAACCCGCGGCGGTGCCGCCCGTCGGGCCGGGAGGGGAGGCTCCGGCCGCGGGACCCATGCCCCGCCGGACAGGTGCAGCGCCCCCGCGCCGCGCTCCCCCGCCGACCATTTCCAACCGGGTCAGCGGCTCCCCGCGGAGGCGGGGCAAGCGCGGCCCTGGGCGGCGCGGCGACAGCCGGCAGCAAGGGGTTAACTGCGGCAGAAGCCGGCCGGGGAGCCCAGCCCGGCGGAGCCCAGCGGGCCCGGCAGCCAGCGCCCCCCACCCGGCCGTCACCACAACAATAGGGCGACCGGCACATGCCGGGCGAGCTGGCGGCCCCGCTGCGCCAGCTGAACGCGGGCCCAGCGCGGCCCCTTCCTCGGGGCGGCCTAGCGCCGTCCGCCGCCAACACGCGCCTGCCGGCGGGGGCGGACGGGAGGGAGAACCCGAGCCCGGCAGACGCTCGTTACTGCCCGCCGCCTCCCACACGCGCAACTTTCACTTCCCCGGCGAGGGCAGGGGCGACACCACGGAAGGAGCGGCAGGAGCGAGGGAGAAAAAGCCAGCTACCTTCTTTCCCTGAGGGCAAAGGGGGCTGCGGGGTACCCCCGCCGAGGAGGGGCAGGGATTCCCCCTGCCCCGGGCAAGAGATCCGCCCTCTGCCCCCCCCTCCTCGGGACGGCACAGGCTCGGCGCCAGCCGCGGTCCCCCTCACACCCCCCGGCAGGGCTCCCCGCGGCGTTCCGGGGAATCCCCTTCCCTCCCTCCCTCCCCGCCCGCCCAGGTGTCAGAGTCGTTGGGGGCTCGAGCCGCTCCCTGCCCGCCGCCGCCGGAGCGCGGGGGGTGGTGCGCAGGACGGACATAGGGGCGCGGACAGCGACACGGGGCTGTTTCTTACTCGTAGTTCCTGAAGATCTCGTTAGTGACCCTGCAGTAGAAAACGCGCTCGTCCGGCCGGAGGTCGGCTGGGGGCTTCACCCTCACGAAGGGCTTTCGGTGCAGCAGCGGCATCGCCCCGCTCCCGGCTCTCTTCCTGCCCCAGGATCGGCTTCAGGGAGTAGGGGGAAAAATAAAAAACAAAACACAGAGGCAGGGAGTAAGCGAGGCAGCGGCGCCCACCGGCCCGGGGAGGAGGGAGCGGGCCCAACGTGTCCCTCCTCCCGCGGGAGCCGGGGCAGAAGCGAGCGGGAGCGGCGGCGGCGGTTCGGCGGAGCCTTTTGTGTGCCCGACACGCCGTTGCCTGCCTGGGACTGCGCGCGGACCAACGGCGGCACCTTCCTCCGCCTCCGCCCGCCTCACAATGGGGCCATGACGCCGAGCAGCGGGCGGAGGCGGCAACCCCCGCCCCAGCCGCGCAACGTGCTCGGCTCGGGGATACCCCGGCCGCGCTTTGTTTCCTGCGGTTCCCCTGCCCCCGGGTCACCCCCTTCCCCCGCCTCTGACCCACACACGCCAGGCCGGACACCAACTTCCACTCCCTCGCCGCCTCCGCCTCCTCCTCCTCCTCCCCGCAAAGCAAACACCCAAGAGGGGCAGCGCCGACCACTTATCTCCCTCCTTCCCTTCCTGCCGGGTCGCTGCCCAACTGGGGTCCGCACCCTTCCCGCCCCGCGCCTCGCCTCGGCCCGCCGGCCGCCGGGCTCCGCCGCCGCGGGACAG
>WBMZ01001571.1:0-23170 GCA_013400975.1 Atrichornis clamosus
GCCATTCCCACCGGGTCCTGCCACCCTCCCAGCACCCCCAGAACACCCCACCCAGCCCAGCTGTGCCCCCTGCCCAGGGAGGCTCCGGCACCGCTCCGCGCCCACCTGAGCCGAATCCATGTCCTGCCTCGTTATTCCTGGCTCGCCTTCCCTGTGCCCTCCCCTCCTGCCCATCTTTTCCTAACTAGAGCTGAACCAAAGCGTGGGAATCCAGGGAGCAGAAATTGAGGCTGGCACAGGCTCCGGGATATCACAGACACCACAGCAGGGACAGGGTGAGCAGCTCAATTCTTGCTCTCCATAATTTCTCCTATTCTTTCCCCCTGGCATTCCCACTAATCCAAAGTCGCCTGCTCCTCCTTTCATTCCGAAAGGACACGGTGGCTTCAGCTTGGAAAATTCTCTTTGCACATTAATTAGTTTGAAAATAAAAATAAATGGATAAACTCATTAGAGCCCAGAGGTTTAACAAGAGATGGAAGTGCCCCATTGGAGTAGTACCCATAATTATGGAATGATTTGGGTGGGAAGGGATCTCAAAGCTCATCCAGTTCCACAGGGTCATTTTCCACTATCCCAGGGTGCTCCAACCTGGCCTTGGACACTTCCAGGGATGGGGCAGCCACAGCTCCTCTGGGCACCCTGTGCCAGGGCCTGCCCACCCTCACAGCCAGGAATTCCTTCCCAATATCCCATCCAACCCTGCCCTCTGGAAGTTTCAAACTCTTCCCTCCTGCACGCCAGCTCCTTGCAAGCCAATTCCTAGAAGGAATTCCTCAAGTCACAGGTGGCAGTTGCTGTTCAGCAGCTTCCCACGTGCTCTGGAATGAAGCCACATCTGGAGCGACACATCTGGAGCTCCCACCCTCGCCCCACAGCCAGCACAGCCCGGCACGAGGGAGCAGCACCAAATTCCCAGTCCGGCTGAGCAGCCCAAACACACGCCCGGGAAAAGGGGCCACTCTCAGAGCCAAGGAAAATAAAATAAGGAATCGATTTCTGAGGAAAATAAATAAAGTGCTCCTTTGTTCTCAGCCCTTGGAGTTACAAAATCAATCCCGGCTCCCTCCGGAGGGACGAGCAGATTGGATTTGTGCCCACTCTCCAGGCTGCTGTTGGGAGCACAATCCATCATCCCCTGCTCGTGGGGACGGCTGGGATTGGGAGTGGGACACCCTGGTGCTGCCACAGAGCAGTCACACACGCAGGAACAAAGCCCAGCAGAACAACGGGATTTTGGCACACAAACCAGGTTCCAAAGGGATCGTGGGATGGAAGGAGACCTGGATCCCACATCATCCCTGCCGTGGGATATCGTGCAGCCCCATCCCTGAAATCCCCAGCAATGCCAGCACAGAGGGGCTGAATCCCAACGAAAGCCGTGGGGAGGAGAGCAGGACATTCCCCACCTCCCACTCCAGAGGAGCCCAGTGCAGCAGGAAAACACCAACAGGGAAGAAAACGGATCTGGGGAGAGCCCTGCTGGATGAGCTGGAGACACTTCCCACATTTATGACGGGATCCCAGTCCTTCTCTTCCGTGTGCAGCTCTCTCCAGCCCTGTTCCATGTTTCATGTCCCTATTTCAGGAATAGGCAGCAAAGCCAAGCCAGGAGTGACGTGGCCAGAGGGAGGATTTGGGAAGACGAGGCTCCGGCTCAGGGCCTGGGCTTTTTCCCTTCCATGAGCTCTGATTTATGGAGCTGGGATGAACAGCTCCGAAATGGGAGCTCCTGTCTCTGGCAGCAGGAGAAGCAGGCTGTGGCCCCATCCCGGATGGCTCAGGGAGTCAGGGATCAGCGGGATTCCCTCGCTCCGGCCCTGCAGAGCACAGCCCGTGCCCAGCATCCTCCCCACCACCAATCCCAACTCCCAGGGGCTGCTCCCGGCCCGGCACAGCCCCGCAGCTGGGAGAGGGCAGCGAACACCACCCGAAATCCAGCCAAAAAGAACCCAACACGGATCTGAACCACCCCTGGAGTTTACGAGGGAAAGAGCTGGGCTCTTTTTTCCCGCAGAATCCAAAGCAAATCCATCCCTCGGAGCCCGAGGTGGGAAGAGAGGGATGACTCAGCCGGCTGAGAGGGGTGGGAATTCAGCTGGGAAGCACACACGGAAAAAAACTCCCCCTTTTCACATTTTCCTCCAGTGTTTCAATCCAGGATTATTTCAGGCAGCCCTTATCTGCCTTTTCATGGAAAAACCCTCAGCACTGAGCATCCCAGGCTACTCCTGCTTCCAGCTGAAGGCATCCCTGATCCCTGCACGTGGGATATGGATGTGTCTGAAAATCCCAAAACCGAACCAGGAAAAAACTGACAGGGAGCACGAAATGATGGATATTTTGCAGGGATTTGCACCTCCCTGGGCAGAGCCAATGCCACCTCACCGTGCTCTGGGAAAGCTCCTGGAAAAGGATGGAATCGTGGAATAATTTGGGTTGGAAGAGGCCTTTAAGCTCATCCACTTCCACAGGCAGGGAACTTTTCACTATCCCATAGCCCCA
This sequence comes from Atrichornis clamosus, assembly GCA_013400975.1. NCBI lineage: Eukaryota > Metazoa > Chordata > Aves > Passeriformes > Menuridae > Atrichornis > Atrichornis clamosus. Next base: position 2,506 of record WBMZ01001571.1, read on the forward strand.
GATGCACCATTTCAAACAAAAATAATGTTATTTCACCAAGTGCCCCTTCCCGGGATGGGGCACCGGGGACTGCCCCCATTCCCACCCCGGAGAGGGATTCCTGGGTGGAAAGAACCCAACATTTCCCTGATTAATTTTAAATCTGAGCAGCGCTTGAGGATGCCATGAATTCCCCCCTCCTGGGAGCAGGGAAAGCACCACGGCTACAAAGGGAAGAGACGCCCATTGGCAGCCAAATAAACAAATAAGCACCGTTTTAATTACACTTAATTGGGAATTCAGCGCCGTTTCATCCCGACTTTCAGGCAGTTCACACCATCTGCTGTCACAGATCCATCCCAGGGCTTTGAAGAGGAGCAATCTCAGCTTTGCTTCCTCTCTCCAGATGCCCCTGGGGTTGGAATTATCTTCGAGCATCACCAGGGAGGGCAAAATTGGGGCCCCGGGGTGGGTTCTGTGCTGCTGGAGGAGCCACACAGATGGCCATGGATGAGCTCTGGGGCTTGCAGATAACACAGGTTAAGAAATAAAGAGATTTGGGTGAGGTTGACAACAGCACACATGAGAAACCGCCAGGTCTCGAAAAACAGAAATAACAATTAAAATAACAATAAAAGACCTTTCAGCGTGGAGGTCGCAGAGGCTGAGCACAAGCCCCGCTGTCACCCCCTCCCTGCAGGCAGCCAGAGGCCACTGGTGCCGTGCCCAGGTGATGGGGACACTCAGGGGACGCATTCCCGTCACTCCAGGGCTCTCCCGCTTTCCCAGCCCACCAGGAAATACGGCTGGGGAAGCAGGGCTGGAGAGCTCTGTGCTGCAGCTCTTCCACGTCCACAGCTGCGTGTGCAGCCTCCAGAGGGGAGGGCAGCCCCACTTCCCTGCATCCTGCTGCAGCCAGCACCAGCCTGTGCCTCTGCCGTTCCCGCTCCAGGCAGCAAATCCGGGGGAAAACAAGCAGGAGCCCCCAGAACCCCACCCAGCTGGGCTGGGAGCTCCTTCCCCCCTGCCAGGGCTGAAAGGAAACCTCATTCCCAGCCCCTGAGGGGACGTGCTGCGATGGGCAGGGGGGCTGAGCAGCTCAGGCATTCCCCAGGCTCAGCTGGAAAGCCAAAATCGTCTCAGGCTGCGGAAGGCAGAAGGATCCTCTCTGCCTGGGGCTGTTCATCCAACACCTCTCCCGGGGGCTGCACACCGGGAATGCTGGCGCGGGGATGTGCCTCGGGCTGGGCAAGGGGCTGCCTCCCCCTCCCAAATCCCGGCACAGAACACAGTTTATCCGTGTCCCCCGGGCATCCCTGCGTGGCTCTGGGGTGCAGCAGGCGGGCTGCGGGCAGGGGAGGCAGGGCAGCTGCTCCGGGGCTGCTCAGGGGCGGGAGGATGAAGAGGGGGCTGCTCAGGGAAGGGAGGATGAAGAGGGGGCTGCTCAGGGAAGGGAGGATGAAGAGGGGGCTGCTCAGGGAAGGGAGGATGAAGAGGGGGCTGCTCAGGGAAGGGAGGATGAAGAGGGGGCTGCTCAGGGAAGGGAGGATGAAGAGGGGGCTGCTCAGGGAAGGGAGGATGAAGAGGGGGCTGCTCAGGGAAGGGAGGATGAAGAGGGGGCTGCTCAGGGAAGGGAGGATGAAGAGGGGGCTGCTCAGGGAAGGGAGGATGAAGAGGGGGCTGCTCAGGGAAGGGAGGATGAAGAGGGGGCTGCTCAGGGAAGGGAGGATGAAGAGGGGGCTGCTCTGCACTCAGGGGCCCCTCCTCGGGAATGGCACCGGCAGGAGCTCCCTCGCTGGAGGTGCTGATGAGTTCAGAGGAAATAAATCCACTGCAAGAGGCCCACAGAGCTTCGATGCCAGCCCTGGAGCTCTCCCAGCAGGGACTGGGAGCAGAGCCCTCGTCACCTCTGCCCCTCTGGCCTTCCAAGGTGGGAAAATCCTCCCGGAGCTGTGTGGCACCTCCTGCTCCAGCCCTGGGCACTGTCCCCAGCCCGCCTGGCCTGGGGGACACCAGCCCTGATCCCCAGGGAGCTCCTTGAAGCCGTGGTCGCCTCAGTGCTCCCCAGCAGATCCCAGGGCTCCCAGTGGGGTCCAGAGGCGGGACTGGGGGGCACTGGGGGGAATTTCAGGCTGGGTTATTTCGGGAAGAGGCCACTTCAGCCCTGCACAGCTCGAGTGGGTGCAGACACACTGCTGTCCCCAGCGGGCGTCACTTTTCCTTGAAGCCGGGAGAAACCAGCTGGGAGAAGCAGCCTGGGATTTTTCTGGCAAAAATTATGATTTGGAACAGCCCTGATATTCCCATCCTGCATCAGAACCCTTCCATGGCTCAACTCCAGCATCCCACACAGCCCTGGGCAGGAGTCACCCTCCTGCATCCCACGGGATGCCCAACAGCAGAGGCTCCTTCCAAATCTTATCCGAGCTCAGGTGTCCCCTTGGCACATCCCAAAACATCCTTATCCAAGGGGCAGCTCCAGCCCACAGCACCCACCGGCTCCGCACTGCTTTGAAGAGGGATTACCGTGCAAACCCACCAGCCCCAATGATTTAAACAGGAATTAAAGCAAAAATCCATGAGCCCCACTGAATTAAAGAGGGATTACAGTGCAAACCCACCAGCCCCACTGAATTACAGAACAATTAAAGCAAAAATCTATGAGCCCCACTGAATTAAAGAAGGATTACAGTGCAAACCCATCAGCCCCACTGAATTNACCCATCAGCTGAATTAAAGAACAATTAAAGCAAAAATCTATGAGCCCCACTGAATTAAAGAACAATTAGAGCACAATTCCATGAGCCCCACTGAATTAAAGAACAATTAAGGTGCAAACCCACCAACCCCACTGATTTAAAGAGCAATTGTAATATAAACATGGCTTTTAGCTCAACAATCAATACTTGTATCTGGGAAAGCTTCCTGGTGGGCAGGGGGGAGGAAATCAAACATTGATTTTTAGGGAAAAGGCATATTGCATCATCCTGTGCCATATACCACGTGGAAGAGGCTAAAAGAGAGACCTGGACATGGACAGGGCTCTCAGGACACCGTGAGCTGCAACGAAAATGTGTTGAGATTGAAATCAGACGGGAAGGAAATCACAGCACAAATCCCATCAGGCCCAGCCATTCAGGGAAAAGGAATCTGCTCCTCCAGAAGGAAAGAGAAAGGTTCCCAGAGCCCCACGGAGCAGGAGCTGTGCCCCAGCAGCTCCCCAGTCACCCCGCAGCAGCTGGGGTTCAAACTGGAGCTGAACTGGGCTGGGAGGGCAAAACCCCCTGGCACAGCTGGGAGACCCCAGCCCCAAATCTCAGCCAAGATCTCCATTTATCCATTTTTTCCAGGGCCGGGGCTCAGCTCCACACGGGACCAGGGGTGCCAGGGGGGGCTGTCACCTCCTGTCACGTCCCACAGCTCTGCAGCCCTCCGAGCAGCCTCGCAGAGACAGAGAGCCCCTTTTAGGGAACAAAACCCAGCCCATGGTGTCCCCCAAAGCCCTCCTGGCGCCCCGAGGGGCTGCGGGGCTTTGGGGGTGCTCAGAGCTGGGTGAAGCAGAAGCAGGAGCGGAGCCAGGGTGGTCCCAGCACCCAAAGGCCCACCACCAGGCACAGGGGGAGCAGTCAAAATCCCAAAGCAGCACAGGATGGTTTGGACCTCAGTGGGTGCCCTGACGTGACACCGCAGGGAGGAAACCAGGGCACCTGGACAGGGGAGCAGAACCAGGCAGAGAATTACCAGCTAGATATTTATATTTATTTCTGTTTCTGTCTCCATGCCGTGGCCAAACTGCCCCCCACACTGCGGTGCTCCCACAGCTCCCTTTTGGGATTGCTCCCGTCCCCAGCTCATTTCCAGCCCATTTCACACCTCCAGCCCAGCACCGGCCCGGTCCCTCTGCCCTGCCACAGCTGGGCTGTGGCTTTTCACACACTTGGTTATCCTTCCAGTGTTCCTTTCGTTGGAACCTGGGGAAAAGCCCTTTCCTTTTTCGGCTGCAGTTTCTCCCCTTTCCCTCAACGGTGTCCCCACACTTCAGTGCTCCTCAGCTCCTGCTGCCCTAATGCAGAGTGACTGCTGCAGCTCCTGATTTTCATTTCACTCCTCCAGAGCATCCTTAGGGTGACTCCAAATGAGTCCCATCCCCATTCAGCTGGAGAACCATCTCCAGAAAATAAATGAGTTACTGTGCTCAGTGAATGGAGCCAGAACAACCCCTACTCCAGGGGCTGCAGCAAACCAATCGTTACTTTGGTTTAATAAGCCTTGAAATTTAAGGCTTTCCCCAGTGCAGCTGCACGGGAGTGATGTTTCTCCCAAAATTTGCTTGTGCTAATCCTCTTCCAACCTCTGAGTCAGGATTTTAGCCCTCCAGCTGCTCCCAAACCACTCTGGGAAGACACAGGCTTGATGTTCCTGGCCCTGAACAGCAATTCCCCGAATCAGGAGGGGTTTCTGGAGCACTCCTGGCAGCAGCAGTGCCACATGTGGGTGCCACCGTCCCACTGCCACCCCCCAGGAGCCAGCAGAGCTGCCAGGGCTGGAGCTGATCTCCTGAGGAACCCATTTCCTCCAGCTGCAGAAGGAAACGGGCACAACAGATCGCGAGGGGCAGCCGGGCAGCTGCAGCTCCCTGCTAGCAGTGGACGGAGCTGAGGCTCCGTTTGGGAAGTGGCTCCCCTGGGAATGGCCACAAGCAGCACAAAAAAAACCCCTCCCTGCGGCTCCCAGACTTCCCCCAGATCCCAGGGCCTCCCTGGCACAGCAGGCGTCACCAAGGCTCCTGGGAGGACAAGGGCCCCTGGAACGAAAGGAGAGCAGAGAGGAGCAGCAGCACACGGAGCTGGGACATCCGTGCCTGCCTCCACTCAGGCGGGATCAGGGGCTTAGGGAAAAGCCACCTCAAAGCCACCTCAAAGCCACCCTAAAGCCACCTGCCAGTTCTCAAGTAGTTCAACACCTGCAGGGCACAAAACCCTCCAAATCCCCAAAAGAGCAGATCTTGTGTTGGCCTCTCCCACCCCACACGATCACCCCTGGAAAGCTGAAATTCCACCTGCAGATCCCTGAAGGGGAAGTGCTGGGAAGAAGCTGCAGCTCCCCTGCAAGTCACAGCTGACCAGGGTGACACAGGGAAGCCCTTCTGGCCCTGCTCCTCTGGGAGGACACTGGATGAAGCCCAGGAGAGCAGGATGTGGAAACAAGAAGCCAGGGAAGACTACACTTGCAGGGAGCAGCAGGAAGCTGCGAGATGCCAAGGGCAGGGATGGCATCTGCAGGATTTGGAAGGTTCTCAATTGTCCCCAACTTCCTGACAGCTTCCAGCTTCAGACTTCTCCTGTTCCAAAGGTCTGACAACCCCCCAATCCCAGATTCCTCCTCCTTTTCCAAGGGCGGATAAACTCTTTGAGGCCCCACCCTTAACTCAAGAGTATCCTGAAGAAAAACCCACCCTGGGAATTCGGAACTCATTTTGCCGGTGTGGCTCCACCCAGGTTCTCCTCCTCCTCCCCATCAGGAATAATTTAAGCCCCAGGATGTGTGGGAACGGGCTCTGTTTCCCTGGCAAGGTGGGAAGGAGCAACAGCAAACAGCTGGGCCCCGCAACACACAGGCCCCAGGGGTGCAGGAAGGCAGCCCTGGCACGGCACCGGTCACCCCCAGCCTGCCTCGCCACTGGAAGGCCACAGGTGGACATTTCCTGAGGGATCTGGAGCTGGAAATCCGAATGCCTGACACCCACAGTAACCTGCTCAGGCTGCGGCCAGGGCGGGACGGCAGCGCTGGGCCCTCTGCAAATCCACCCAAGAGAAAGGCAGGTGTTTCCGCCCCGTGACAACAGCCAAAAGCGAAGGAGAGCAAACCCCTGCAAAGCCCAAACTCCCGATCCCAGGAGCAGGGCTGCCACTGGAATGACGGGAGTACAGAGCTCGGACTGAAGCAGGCATTTCATCACTTCAGGAGGGCTTGTGTGCCCACATTTCATTAATTTCTCTGAAGCTCTGTGTGCATAAATCCAGATTTAGCCCTGGCTGTAAAAGCCAAGCACGGAAGCCAGGCTGACAGGGATGGTCAATAACCATTTGAAACGCTTCACAGAGGGGCATTAGGATGTTTTTTAATCAATACAGACACTGCCACAGGCATTTATCACCCAGGCTGCCTATGAAGCCTCCAAATGAATTGATGGCTTGTGAAAGCAGCAGTTTGCAGGCTGGAGCACGGTGTGAACGTGTTCCACGTTATTCCAAACAGAGCTGGGATCGTGGAAAACTGGAGGGCATCCCGTTTTTAAGAGGGAGTTTCATGTTATGTAAGTTGCAAGGACTTTAAAGAACCTTTTGGCTGCACACAGGAGGCTCTGGCTGGGTGACCCCGATCAGTCCCAGAGGGTTTCACGGCTGGAGAGCTTGGATCCATCCTTTCTCCCTCCTGGCTGCTGCTTCTGCTCAGGGAAGGGGGGAATGAGGAGGAAATTTATAGGCTGAGCATCAGCAAACCTGCCTTGTGCTCCCGTGATGGGAGCTGGGCATTGCTGGGGAGGTTCTTCCCTCAGCACAGCCCAAAAAGCTGGGACAAGGCCGAGCTTCCTGAAACCAGTGATAACAGGGAAAACCAGGAGTTTTTTGGCTGTAAGGACAAGCCCCACTGACGTGCTGCCTCGAGCATCACTGCCAAGCCCAAAATTCAGCTCACACCCTCTCGCTGGGGTGGTTCCCAGGGGGATTTGCCTCCTCTTATCTCCCCAGCTCCCTTCCATCACACCTGAGTGCACTGATAAAAGCAGATGCCACCTGAGCAGGTCCTGCTTCCTCTCCTGTGCAGCCCCCCGGGCAGCCCCGGTGCACGGAACCTTCCTTTGAAGGGGGCAAGCAAAGCAAAAATCCTAAAAAATGAGCTTGGGAAGGAGGCAGAACCGAGAGCAGAAGGTGCTGATGCTGCTGGGAGGGGCCCAGCACGGGAGGGACCCCCAGCAGGGCCGGCACTGGGGTGTCCCCAGCCCAGCCCCGCCCTGCTCCAGGGCTTCCCCAGCCAAATCCCAGCCCTGCAGCTGCAGTTTCATGGAATAAACGCCATTTCTATGTAACGAGGTTTTTCCCTGTGATGCTCCCAGACCTCGTGGTTCATCTCAGTAACAAGTTTAAGGCAATTTCATTTCTTAGCTCCGCTGCTGCAAACACGGGTTTCTTTTTCCAGTTATTAAATCCATCTGGATTGACTGGCGGAGCAGCAAGGCAGGGATGCCAGAGCACCACTTCCTAAATCACACTGCACCAAGAGCCAGCGGAGTCACTGCAGCAAACCCCGATTCCCTTTCATCACACCAGTGGCACATCGTTCCCTTGGCACAGACAGCGCGGGATCAGGGAACGGGTTGGGTGGGAAGGGACATCAAAGATCAGCCAGTGCCATGGCAGGGACACCTTCCACCCTCCCAGGGTGCTCCAACCTGGCCTTGGACTCTTCCAGGGATGGGACAACCTGTGCCAGGGCCTCCCCGCCCTCCCAGGGGAGAATTTTGTCCTCAGAGGGAAGGAATTCCTTCCCAGCACCAATCCCAACCCACTCCCTGTCGGTTTGAAGCCATTCCCCAGCTCCTGTCACTCCCTGCTCCTGCAAACTGGCTCTCTCCAAGAGACAGACACACATCCCTGTGCTGCTGCTCCTCCGGGAGCTTCCTTCGGCATTTCTGTGCAGTCTGGGTCAGCAGCCAGCACAGGTATTCCCGCTGCTCTTCCCTCCCCGGAGCCGGAGCTGTGCCGGCCGGCGGCTGAGGCCGCTCCCGGCTGGACACCAAGGGGATATCTGGGATTTTATCCAAGCGTTTTACGCCCACCGTGCTGTGCCCTCTGTCCCCATGCCCTGGGGAACGCTCTCCCAGCTGCAGCAGAGCAGTGAGGATGTTCCAGGAGAGCGGAGGCGGCTGCTGGGGAATATCTGTGCCTCCCACTCGGGAATGGGATCGGGAGCGACTGAATCATCGGCACCAGGAGCTGCTGCAGCACCAGCAGTGCCTGCCTGTTGAATACTCAGCTGCCCTGAGTCACAGCTCGGGTTTCCAGGTGCGCTGCTGGATGCAAATCCTTTCTGAGAACTCCCCCAGAACACGGCGCTGCCACCGAGGGGTCAGGCCTGGCCTCCAGCCCCGGGGTGACCCTGCCCGGCCGTGTCCTCCGGGTTTAACCTCTGGAAAAGGCAGCAGGCTGGGCTGTCCCGAGCCCTGGGGGTGCCCAGCGAGGTGGAGGGAGCAGGGCAGGGTGGGCACAGCCTGCCCAGGTCACTCCTGGTACCCGGGAGGGCTCCGCCAGCAATCCCAGCAAGGAACAAACCCCCCACCCCAGCCTCATCCCGACGTGTTCCAAAGCACAGGAATTCAGATTCCACCCCTTGCCTACCCAGATCTATCAGAGACAAGGCTGGGTTCTCTTTCCCTTGGAGTAATTAAAGCCTGGTGATTATCCCACTCATCAAACACCGCGTCTAGACAGAGTTTTCCGTGCAATTCACAGCGAATCCACCCATTCTCCATTCCCAACGGATACACACACCTGACTCCAGGCCTCCCCGAGGCAGCCAGCTTTTAGTAACTCCCAGAAAAGTCTCGTTCTGCTCCAGCGCGGGCTGGAGAGGGGCTGGAGCACGAGGGAGCAGAGCCCCAGCCCTGTCCAGGTGCTCCCTCTTTCCCCGCAAACACAAGTGATGGAAAACCCAAGGAGTTGGGATGAAGGGGGAAAACAGAATCATGGAATGGTTCGGGTTGGGAGGGAGCTTAAAGCCCATCTCATTCCACCCCCCTTCCACTAGTCCAGGTTGCTCCAAGACGCTGCTGCTTGAGTTAAAAAAGCAGAATTCGGGGCGGTTTTGTCTCACCAGAGCAGATGAGGGCAGGTCTAACCCTCACCTCTCCTCCACCCCTTTCTGCAGCTCTGGCAGAACCCCTCCGGCTTGTTTACAGCTCCAGGGACCCCAAACCCTCCCCCAGCCACATCAAATCTGCATTTCCATCTCAACAACAAGACCTCAGCCCCACGGGGCCCTGGAGGTTTCCAGGTTTTTCCAGCCATCCCCATCCCGGCTTCCTGCTCCTTCCTCGCCCCCATCCCCAGGCACCACAGACAACGGGCAGAACAAGGCAGCTGCTGCTTTGGGATTTTCCTTTGTTTTCACAGCTTCAGCGATTGTAAAAAGATGTAAATATGAGGGAAGGGTCAATGATTCGACAGTGATTAAGCCTGAAATATTCCACTTAGTACCCATTAGGCTTTGAAAACACCCATTATGTTCCCAGAGCGTTCCCCAGAGCCCAGCCAGGCACTACCCAGCTCTGGGGAAAGCAGCTTCCTTGGAAGGATTCTTGTGAAAATACCGGGATCGTTTCAGTTGGGGGGGAAAAAAGAGAGAAAAAGAAAGAGACAATAAAAGAATTAATGTATTGTAGGTTCTTAATACCATTTCCCCGGAGAGAGGAAAAAAACAACAAAGTCTAATGGAAATTTTCTATTCCCAAAACCATTTGCACTGTTACTGTCTGCAACTAAAAGAAGATGAAAACACAAAAAAACCTCAGCAGCTCGAGTTGGTGAAAACTGCAGGCCCGAGTGCTTTTTTTTGTTGTTGTTGTTCCCCTTTGAACAATAAAATTAAACTGCACCTGAGAGGTGAAGTTCCCACCTTACAAAAATGTCAAACCCCCTGCAGCTGCCTCAGGCCTGGAGCAGCCCCCAAGCTTCCTAAAGGACCTGGAGCATCCCAAGCTCGTTGCATTTAGCACAGAACACCCTTCCATCCCTCTGGAAAAATCCAATCCTGCGGATTGGAAGCACTTTAGGAGACATGTAATTAAGCAATGTGGTTAAATAAAAGAGCCTGATTTAGGAGGGGAGTGCCATTCCTTGCAAGAAGAAGGATCATTCCTTCATCTCAGTCTGCTCCCAGTTGCACTTGTGATATTTTAAAGCACTATTTCAGTCGCTCTCCAAACAAGAAATCAGAGGAGAAACAAAATTAATTTACTAAACGAGATTTGCTCTGTCTGCAGGAAAGCTGCTGCGGAGCACAGGAAGGGACAATGGCGCTGTCACAGAGGAGGTGTCCCCTCCGCTCACCCCCCAAACACGCCCCGGAGCTGGGGAAGCCCAAAGAGGTGCTGAAATTCCTTCTTTAAAGCCTCTTTCAGCAGCTGGGACTGGATTAACCCCCAGAACCAGGAGTGGGTCCCCAGCTCTGACTGGGGAGGTCATGAGGGGCAGGGGCAGCTGAGCCCACCCTGAAAATAACCCCGGGCAAGGCGAGGATTTCATCCCCCAGCAAAGGAGGGACCTCCTGAGCACCACTTCACAGCCCCAGACGTGCAGGTGGTTTTGAGAACTCAAGGAGAAACCATTTTTGGGAGGAGAGGCAGCAGAGGGACAGACCCAGAGAAGGGGGGGGGAAATAAAAAGGTGCCCTTTGCACAGCCCACGGAATTTCAGTCACAGCCCACGGAATTTCAGTCACAGCCGTGGCAGCCCCGGGCCCGTTCAGCAGGGGGGTCCCTGGGGGTGGGATATGGCAGGATGCTTGCCTGGATGGAGCCCAGCTCTACCTATCCGGATGGACAGCTCGCTCCCGAGGGCCCAGGGAGGGGCAGGGCCCTGCTCCTGCTTTTCCTTCGTGGATCTCTGGTCGCAGCTCAAGGCCAGGGCGGCGTGGGAAGGGCCACTGAACCCCTGCAAGGCAACACAGACACGTCAGGGGGATCCCACAGCTGCCCCTCAGCCTCCTCCCAGCCCCGTCCTCTGGCACGCCGGGGGTTGGGATGGATTGGGGTGGATTGGGATGTGGGGTTGGGGTGGACTGGGATGTGGGGTTGGGGTGGACTGGGATGTGTCGCGGCAGTTTCTCACCACTGCACCAGGACGTGTCACTTGGGCTCCCCCCTCTCCCTCCACACTCCCTGTTTGGATTGAAATGTGCATTTCCAGCAGGAACATCCAGGACAGGGGTAGGAGGAGCTGTGGGCCAAGCAGGAAAGGGCTAAAGCAGCAAGAAGTACAATTCCACAAGCACAGCTCCCTCCAAAGTCAATCCTGGGGAGCCCAGCAGACAAGGAGGGAGGAATTTCTCCATGGAAAGGGTGGTCAGGCATGGGAAGGGGCTGCCCAGAGAGGTTTGCAGTCCCCATCCCTGGAGGTGTCCAGGGAATCACTGGATGTGGCACTCAGGGCTCTGGGCTGGGGACAAGCTGGTGATCTTTATCTGCATCAGCCAAAAAAACCTGGCACAGGCCATTTCTGCCTTTGCCCATGGAGCAGGAAGGTCACGGAATCATGGAATGGTTTGGGCTGGAAGGGACCTTAAAGTTCATCCAGTGCCACCCCTGCCATGGGCAGGGACACCTTCCCCTATCCCAGGGTGCTCCAGCCTGGCCTTGGACACTCCCAGGGATCCAGGGGAGCCACAGCTCCTCTGGATAACCTGTGCCAGGGCCTGCCCACCCTCCCAGCCAGGAATTCCTTCCCAATATCCCACCCAACCCTGCCCTCTGGCAGCGGGAAGCCATTCCCTGTGCCCTGTTACTACAATTCCCGATAAAAAGGAATCCAGCTCGGTGTTTCTGGATGTCCTCAGGTTCCTCAACCCAACCTGGAGCTACAAAACCAGGAGGAAACCTGGGAACAGCACAGCTGGGAGAAGGGAACGCGTCCCTTGGCAGCGTCTGCGGCCCCTGCTGTCACCAGCTCCACACGGGGAGCAGGACCCCGGGTCCCCTTCTCCTCGCAGGGCTCAAATCCACCCCCGGGAGCATTCCCAGGGAGGGATGCCCAGGCTGGGCTCACCCCCTGGATCAGGGGTTTTGCTGCTGGATTAATGGCAGCAGAACAAACCAGCACCCCCTGAGCCAGGAGGGGACACCAAACAAAGCAAAGGTTAAAGATGAATAACAACGAAATTGTCTCTTCTCCCTCATTTGCATACCGCAGTCTGAGCGGGGCTATTAATACTAATTACATATTTGCTGTCTGCTCTCCACCGCGGTTCAGCCAGGGAGCTCTCACCTCCTTTAACCCAGCAGCTCCAGGATGGGGAGCTCGGGTTTAAATCCCTCTGGGAGATGGGAGAATCCCCTCCCAGCGCTCCTGCAGCTCAGGGCTGGGGGAGCAGGGAGGAATGGAAGGGTTTTCCAGCCAAGCCGGGATCATGGGATGCAGGGAGGGGAGAGGGGAACTTCACACTGCGACCTGGCTTGGGTAAGGAATGAGGAGACTGGGAATGGGAGCTCAGGGGCTCATCCCGGCACTTCTGCAGTGGGGCCTCCCTAAACATCACAGAACCCTATCACACACCTGTGCCAGGGCCTCCCCACCCTCACAGGGAACAACTCCTTCCCAGGATCCCATCCATCCCTGCCCTCTGGCAGTGGGAAGCCATTCCCTGTGTCCTGTCTCTCCAGGCCCCTGTCCAAAGCCCCTCTCCATCTTTCTTGTCCAGTCTGCTCCTGCTAAATGGATTTTCACCTCTGGAAAGTGAGCGGCATCCAGCAACAACACAAACTTCCTGGAAAACACCACCCTGAGGAGAAACCAGGATGGGAACTGGAAGCTGCAGAGGTAAAGTCTCAACTTGAAGTGCACAAGGAAGGACCTGGAAGCATCACCTGGGGCTCTCCAGCCGCTTCCCACTCACCTTGGAGCGGGGAATGCCAGGTTTCCTGGAGCACATGGCTCTCCTACCAGGATTTTGGGAAATGAGGCAGCACCACCGTGCCAGCAGCCCCGGGGGGGCTTTCCCGGCACGGGATCCATGGCTTTCCTGCAGGCCAAAGGCAGCTGCTCCTCTCCTGACCTCGTGAGCACAGCCAGGACACTGCAGCCAAGGGGAAGGGAAATCCCTCGGACAAGCAGGAGCAGGCGGGTGACACCTGGGATCTGCCCCTCGTCCCCTCTGCCCCCCAGCCCAGCCAGGTCAGGAGCACTCTCCTCCCAGGGATACACTCCCAGCACATGAAATCCTTATCAAAATGATCCCCACGATCCTGCCTGCACGGAGGTGGAGGCAAACTCCGGGATATTCCAGCTGGATCTGGCAAGGTCAGGTCACCCCCCTGCCGGCTGGGACACCTTGTGACAATACTGGCGACCTTCAGGAAAGCACAGGATTGATTCCAACTGCGACTGCTCTGAGTCATCCCAGCCCAGTCCCGGCAGGAGTCCCTTAATTGGAATGTGTCAGCGGGTTAAAAAACATTGGAAAGAGAAGAGGGAAGCCAGCCCGCATTAATTAGTTCATGGCAGTAATTAGCGAGAGCTGAAATAACCACGGGGGTTGATTACTGCAAAAAGAGAGAGGCAAGGAGAGATTTGGACAGGAAGAACTTGGAGGGAAGCTGTTCTGGGACGTGGGAGTTCCCACTGCACTCGTCTGCTCTTGGAGTGACAATGGAGAAGTTGTTGGATTGTCCTGGCTCCGTGTGGAAAAGCAGAGGAGGAAAAAGGTGTCCTTTATATAGAAAATCTATAATTTATATAGGAAAAAAGGTGTCCTTTATATAGAAAAAATTTATATAGGAAAAAAAGGTGTCCTTTATCAAGGAAAAAAGTATAATTTATAAAGAAAAAAGTATCCTTTATCTAGGAAAAAAAAGGTATACTTTATATAGAGAGAAAAGTGTCCTTTTGAGAAAAAAAAAAATCAAAATATCAAAAAACAACCCCATCCCTGCCACAGCAGGATCCAGGTTTTCCTGTCACCAACCTCCTTCCCACCAGGAACCCTGGAGAAACCTCACCCACAACCAATAAATTCATTTTTCAATGGAATAATTGCTCCAAGTGGAGTATTTGAGCCCAGCGAAACCAGTCAGGATGTAGATCCACTTCCCAGGTGTTTGCTGGGAAGGAGATTTGCCTGTTCCAGCCATATTTTAAGGGATATTTTCCTCAGGGATATTTCCCACACATCCCTCACGCAGCAGGACATGGCACAGCGGTTTGTGACACCGAGTCAGCACCACAAAGTGAGGATTTAATTGTTTGCAATAAACCTGGAATAAACCGGGTGGGATTAAGGAGAGCTTTTCCTGCACACCTTTATTAAAGCCTGACAGGGACCAATTCCACCTCTTTTCCCACTCCCTGCCCCGTTCCCACCTTGTGTTTGGAGCGAGGAAATGTGGATTTTCACAGGCTTCTTGCAAGGGTAAGAGAAAAAGCAAACAAACCCTCAATTAACAGCTCGTTCCTCCCCAATATTCCCCTCAGGAATTTGCTGTCGGCGCAAGGGGGAATGAACGGGACAGGGGCGAGCTCTGGGGTGTGGGAGCTCTGGAAGGGAACTGGGAAGGCTCCTTGGAGCGCTGGCAGGATGCACAGGGCTCGGGCAGCGATCCATCAGCCCCACGAGAAGAGCCAGGGCTGCCTAATTCCATTACTGTGGCACACAGCTTCCTCTGGATCCCAATTATCCCTGCGGACGTGACGGCGGGAGCAGCCCCGGCCCCTCCTCCTGCCTCCCCCCCGAGCATCCCAGCCTGCAGCAGCCCCCCACAAGGACAGCTTTTCTGGGATTCAGCTCCTCTCCACCTCCTGCACAGCCCAGAATGATCCCAACGGCACCAAAATCCCAAGGAGACTCCAACTCATCCAGCAGAGCCTCCAACAGCTTCCACAATAAATCCGCGGGAGAGGCCCTTCCTTCTCCTCGCTGAGTGCAATTAATTCCTTAGTTCATTACAGAAGAGAGGGGCAACAAGGGGCCAGGCACTTCCTGATCACCACCAAGGAGGAGCCAAACAACTCATCATGGAATCATGGAATGCTTTGGGGTGGAAGAACCTTAAAGCTCAGCTCGTTCCATGGGCAGGGACGCTTTCCATGGGACCAGGCTGATCCAAGTCCCACCTAACCTGGCCTGGAACACTTCCAGGGCTAAATTCCTTTCCTTTGGGAGCTTTCCCAAGGCTGCCGATCCCCTGAGAGCCAGAGGAGGCTGATCCAGGCAGGTCTGGCTGCACTGGCTCCGGAAAATCCCGTCGCTGGCACCGGCCTGGAGCAGGGAAACACAGCCCAGGGATTGTCCCAGCCCCGGAGCACACAGACAGGGCCCCAGCCACGTGGCCCACAAAGGCAGGGTCCCAGCACGGCCGAAGGAGCCTCATCCAGGCTGAGCAGAGAGGAAGGAGCGGGATTTTCCCGGATTTCCCAGCAGCGAGTCCCTCTGCAGCAGCTCCTGGGCCCGTTGAAGTGTCCCGGGAAGCAGACAGCTCTGCCCCTGGGGCTGCGTCAGGGCTTCCCCTGCTGCTGCTGCTCCAGGCCCGTGGGGATGGATTTCCCCTGATCCACAGGGAAGCAGGAGCTTCCCTCTCGCTGGCATCCCCCCAGCCAACAGCAGAACCTCTCGTGCTGCTTCCCTGACATTTTAATGGCAGGTTTCCCTTTCAGCAGGGAGGTTTTAATTTGGGGGTTTTGTGAGCAGATTCAAAGGCAGATTCTCAGATCAAAGAACAGCTGAGGAAGCATCCGGAGCATCCAGAAAAACAGGGACTCGTGCAGGAGTTCAGTGCTGCTCCAGAGGGCTCCTCCTTTTGGAAGACTCCTCTTTGTTACAGTTCTGAGCCAGGCCCAAATAGAAAGGGAAATTCAGTCAGCAAAGGCTGAGCCACGAGGAGGGAAAAGCCCCTGGAACAGCAGCTGCCTTCCCAGCAATTCCTGCTCCAGGGGGAAGAGGGGCTTACGTGGGTGCAGAACGGAGAAGGGAATGATGGAGAGAGGTGTGTCCAGGGCAGGAGCTCATGGAATGAAGAATTAAGCCAGGTTTTCTCAGTCCCTGCCTTTTTCCCAGCGGGATTTTTTTCACCCCATCCAACTGCTCCAGCACTTAGGGATCATCCCATAAACCCCCTGAGGCTGGCAGGGAATTTAACCCTGACTTGGGATCAAGGGATCTGCTCTGTGGCTCCAGCTTTGGGGCTTCCCAAAGAATGTTTCTGTGAGGTGCTTAATGCCTAATGAGAGAGAATTCTAATTAAGGGCAGCTGACAAATTGCACCCTGGCAGGAAATCACCCTCCAGCTCCACCAGTAAAAGGAAATGCTGGGATAGGAATTGGTATCATTCCAATTTTGGGGGGATTTTGGCAAAAAATGCCCAAATATCCAGCCACAAGTGGATTTCAAGCACCAACCCCGCTGCACAGGGGCAGGGGAGGAGTGGGAAGCAGCCAGGTTTTCCGTGGATCATATGGATAAACAGATGGAAAAGAAACCTTTGGGGTTTCTGAATTTTTCAGAGGATCCCACGGGTGGGCGTGGTGGTCAGCACCAGGGATTTTCATGGAAATCCTGCCGGGGACAGGAGACAGGGATCAATCCCACACGGATCCATGATCCCACATGGAGGCCACAGATGGCATCAGGGAAGAGTTGGGTTGGGTTTCATGGATAAGTTAATAAAACCCATGCCCAGGTACTCCCATTTATTTAGAGCCAGAAGGGAAGGATGTTTCCCAATGGAAGGCTTTCCCTAAAAACAAAGTTTCCCTTCCTTAGTCATCAGAGCCTGCCTTCCTCCCAGAGCCTGTGGAAAAGGGCCAGGACTGCACAAACCCAAACAAACAGAAGGGC
This sequence comes from Atrichornis clamosus, assembly GCA_013400975.1. Classification (NCBI taxonomy): domain Eukaryota; kingdom Metazoa; phylum Chordata; class Aves; order Passeriformes; family Menuridae; genus Atrichornis; species Atrichornis clamosus. Next base: position 19,088 of record WBMZ01001571.1, read on the forward strand.
TGCTGTTTATTTTGCCCTGAGCAAAGGAAATCAGAGCAAACCAGGAATGCACCAGCTCCATCCTCACTTTCCATGAGGAAAAGGCTCCATTCCTGCAGCAGCATCTCCAGTCACTGCAAAACTTAATAAAGCACAAACTCCACATCTCCCTCCAGCCCTGGCTTGAAAATCCTCCACCTACTCCTGCAATGAGGATGTGCAGCTAATTAACTTCCTAGGAGTCACAGATGAACAGGAAAGAGCAGATTAAAATGGGAATCTGTGAAGGGCACATCCCGGAGGAATTGGCAAATTGCATCAGAGGAATCTCGATTCCGATTATAAATTAACACCAGCGACAAGACCCGGCACGTTCCAGAGGCTCCTGGAATGATTAACCCATCAAATCCAGCTCCACGGAAAGCAGGAGAGGCAGGAAGCACAGACAGCTTTCCCTCTTTGCCAGGTAGAAGCACAGACGGGAGGATCCCGGGAATCCTCCAGCCGCACCCACGGCATCATCCACCACTGCCCTGCCTTGTCCCTCCAGGGAGAGAATCCCAGAATCCCACAATTACTGAGGTTGGAAAAGCCCTCCAAGGTCACGGAGTCCCACCTGTGCCCCGTCCCCACCTTGTCACCAGCCCAGAGCACCGAGTGCCACCTCCAGGCATTCCTGGGACACCTCCAGGGATGGGGATTCCACCACCCCTTCAAAGCCTGACCACCCTTTCCATGGAGAAGTCCCTCCTGAAACGTCTGTATTGTGCCAGGAATCACCATCCAGTGCCCCCTCTCCATGAAAAGATGCTCTCCATGGTCTAATCCAGCTGTGGTTTATCCCTGAGTTAAAAAATTTGCAATTTTGAACAACCTGCAGCTACTCCTGCAGATGTGAGGGGCTTTCCTCCTCCTCCTCCTCCTCCTCCTCCTGCAGCTTCATCCATGCACCATTCCCAGCTTTCCCTCCCAAACACTGACTTGCATGGATTTAGAAAGCAAAATATCCATCCCCAAAACACATCCTGAGCCAGACACCATCGCTGGACAGGAGATCCTCAAAGCCTTCCCAAGACTTCTTGCCCAAAATAGCCCGAAATTCACTGTGCAAAAACTCCAGTCCCAAACTCTGTTCCCAAAAAGCTTTCCAGCCACGATGTGCACACCCAGAAAAAGGCCGGAGCACCAGGCAATTATGTTTGGAGGGAATTCAGGGCACTGAGCCTCCCACCAGGAGCATCCTCACTCTCATCCATGCCCCTGCAGATCCTCACCCTGCCCAGGAAACCCTCGGAGCAGCTGCCAACCAGAGCCCCAGTTACATCCCAGACAGGAATGAAACACAAGTCCTGGAGCCCAGACAGGGACTGTGGCTGTGCTGGTTCTGTGGGATGAGGGGATAGCACTGGGATCAACACCAACCCCAGGGAAGGGCTTTGGCAAGGCCCTCTGGTTACTCTTTGTTTAAATCCAAGGAATGCTCTGCCCGTCACATGAGGCTTCATCGATTTCCTCTGTACTCAGGATCGAAAAAACCACCAAACCTGTATCCAGCAGACGAGGGAAGAAATAAAATCCAATTGAGGTGGTATTTCCAGGAGGGAATTGCAGGCCTGGCTCCCCATCCTCCCTCCCTGATCATCTTTTACACCACAAGTATTGGCAGGCCCCTGCTTATAGCCCAGTAATGGCCCATCAGCTCTTTCCCTGGATTACACATTAACTCCTGCTTCTCCTGGAACATCTGCCCTGCCCTCCCTCCCCCGGGAAGGAGCAGCTCCCGAGGGAGACCCCGCAGGTTCCCGCGGGATCCCGTTCCTGTGGGATCCCGTTCCCGTGGGGTCCCGGGAGCGATGGAGCTGCTCCCCGGGTGCAGGCAGATGTTCCCCAGGAAAATAAAGCCTGGATGGGGAGGAGATGAAGCTGATTAAGCCTCATTATCCTATTTAGTGTAATCATGGTGGGAGCAGAGTCAGGCAGTGGGGTGTGGAAACGGCAGCAGCAGGTAGGGCTGGTGCATTCCATGGGGGTTTGGCAGCTCCCAGCAGGAGCAGCTGGATTCCTCCCGCTCCCTGCCCGTGCCAGCTTCCCAATCCCAGCAGTGAACCCCTGCTGGCTCAGAGGTGAAGGGCAGTGACCCAAAAAGGGCAGGAGCCGCAGGTGCTCCACTGCACCCAGACCCAAAGCCCCCCCACCAAAATCCACCCAGAGGGGCTTGGGAACACCCCTCGGAATTCCAGACAGCTCCTGGGGATTCAGCAGCTCCAGGACAAAGGCAACTCCCACGGAATCGTACAATCATTTAGGGTGGAAGAGCCCCTTGAGGCCGCCACTGGCCACGTCCCCAAGTGCCACATCCACACAGCCTTCGAATCCCTGCAGGAATGGGGGCTCCACAACTCCACTGCTTCCCTGGCAGCTGCCCCAGTTCCCGAGGCAATGCTTCCAACGCTTCCAATTTTCACCTGCACGTGAAAATCCAGCAGCAAAAGCAGCCAGGGGCTGTCTGAAAACCAGAGACAGGGCTGGATGCCCCGTCTGGACTCCTGAGGGATTCCCCCAGGAAGGGGGAGGCCCGAGCAAGAAACACATCCCGAAAATCCAATAAAACACCAAAGTCTGAACAAAGCCCAGCCAAGTCAGCAGAGCTGCAAGACAGATTTGAGGGATGAGAATAATAACACTTAATTCCAGCATTCTTATGCGATGCAGCAGACCCAGAATAGCTCCGGAGCCAGCAGGGACCTGCTGCACTGAATTTTGAAAGAAACTTCCCCTCAAAGGCTTTGGGTCTTGGCATTGAAGCCACTGAGCCCCAGCCCTTTCTGTGAAGGCAATAATGTCTCACAGCCCCTCGTCAGCTGCCCCTCTGCATCCAGAACCTCCTCAGGCACCAGCTGAAAGCCTCGTTTAAAAAAACCTGAAGTTAAACGGGAGGCTCCGTGTGAGGAGATTTGGCGAAATGAAGGGGAGCCCCTTTTGCCCAACTCCCGGGGCCTGCTCTGCCCCAATCTCCCGTCGTGGTTTGCCGGCCCAGCCTCTCCTGCTCAGCTCCAGGAGGAACAAACACAGTGAAAGGCTTCACCGGGGGAAAAGGCAGAGGCAAAGATGGAACAGATTAGATCTGCCTTTTGTCAGGAACGTCATGACTCCAGCTGCTCGGCACCATTACCCAGAGGGGTCTGGGGGCTGAACCCTCCCACTGCTGCTGAGCAAACACTGGGATGCTCCAGCGGGGAGAAAAGCCCTTCTCCCTGCCTGGGGAGCAGGGCTGGGCTGATAAGGAGTCAATAAAAGCTTTTAGTACCCGTGGTTATCCAGCCCTGGAGCAGAGCCAGGCAGGGAATGCTCCCTGTGCTCCCTCACCCTGCCCTGCCCGCATCCCTTCCCTCCTCACAGGGCAAATCCGAAGGGATTGGCACAGGCTTGTTGGGAATGCCATGGCTCAGCCCCTGTCCAAACAGCCCCGGCTCCCAGGGGAAAAGTCTGGGCTCCAAAGGAAGGGAGATGGCTCCAGAGCCACATTCCCAGCCCAGGGATGGCCCAGGGCTCAGCAGGCATTTGTTGTTTTTTCATTTCAACACACTCAGCTTCGGCCTCTGCCCGGGTTCCTTCCACAGCATCCCCCACAAATCCCTGCCCTCTTCCTAAAGCATCCCAGAAGCCCCATTCCCTGCCCACTGCCCAGGGCCGGGAGCCATTCCCACTGCTCTGGGCAGGGGGCAGAGAGCCCCCCACTCTCTCTCCTGGCCCTTCCTGCGTTATCCATGGGGAGGACAAGCAGCTTTGGGGGTTTGCACAGATCCTGACAAGGCGGGTCCTGCCCATTCTCCTGCTGGAAAGACACCCCAGTGCAGGAACACCCCCTTTTCCAGGGAGGAAAACACACTGGCACCAGCACTATTTTGGGATTTAAACCCTCCTCGAGCTCCCAGTTCTCCTCACGGCCGAGGATGCACCTGAGCTGTGACCCTGCCAGGAAAGGCTCCAAAACCCAGGGAAAGGGGAGAAGGTTGGTGCTGCAGGTTCCTGCTCTTGGGACAGAAAACCTCAGGACCACAGCCAGCCCCTCCTTCCACTCAAATAAATATTAACATTTAAAAA